>JAEIFJ010002203.1:0-10189 GCA_018903435.1 Leucophenga varia | reverse complement strand
CTTCTGAATGATATTTGCATCGTACTTTAGGTAAATGGAAATTCGAATTTTTCTGGAATATACGTGCTAAAGTGTTATATATATTTTGGACCGATATTCAAAACCAGAAAAAAAATTATTTTATACTCTTTACCAGCAGGGAATGGGGTTAATTAAGTTTGTGAAATGTATGTAACAGGCAGAAGAAGTTATGGTAGATCCTCTTAAGTATATTTATTCTTGATCAGCACTGAAGGGCGAGTCGATATAGCTATGTCTGTTTGTCTGTCCGTCGTGCTGTCTGCTGTATGAAAACTTATTTATGAATAAAAAGAGAATGTTTAGATAAAGTCATTTTCTCTTGATATTCTCTAATAAGGCTAAAACTTTACAATTTCTATTTTTACATCAAATTCAAAATTTTTGAACCCTGAGAACTTTACTACCGACACTTTTTTAGACCAATACTTTATATATTTTGTACTATACTATATATTTTTAATTTGTATAGCGTTAAAAGTGTCGAACGTAAAGTTCGTAAAGTGTAAAAAAGATAAATAAAAAGTTTTAGTCATATCGGAGAATATCTAGCGGTGCCGATGTTATCTGAAGATAGGCACAAGTAACACTCCACTTCTAAATGAAAAGACCAACCTGGAAAACGAATATTTTTTAAATGATTAATTTTCCAGATTTCTACATTAAATCTACGAAAAGTGATTTTTTCCAATGTAACATACTTGGAAAACTTCAGGGCTTGGCAGCACCATTAAATAATATCAAATTAAAAAAAAAAAATTACCTGTCTTCTTAATTTCGACATAGAACAATCCTTGGGGATAGGAATATAAATATAAATATTTTTTTTTTTTTGAAACACCCTATTATAGCCTCTATACGAATTTACCCAAGTTTTTCACTTTGTGTTTCTTATTAGGTTTGTACTAGAGTTTTGAAAGATCTCTATATAAATTCATGGACTTGTGTCCAGTGTACCCATAAAAATTTGGAATTAACCACGATTAGTTTTTTGTTTTTTTGATTTTTTTAAAAGAATTAAAATTATTCCAGTTCTTGAAAAATGCATTCAATAGAAATTAACTTCTTTATAAATTTAATAATTTTTTTTTATTATTGTTTATATTTTCCAAGAAATATAAAATGTGTTTTTAAGGTTAAGCTAAATGTATTTGCTTTATATTTTTCAAGTTAAAATTTGTTTCGCATTCATGATAAGACAGAAAGCCACAAAAAAAAAACCCTTCACCTCATCAATGCTCCCGATGTGCCAGTATAAACATGAATGAAAACGAGTTAAGTTCCGAGACTAAATAAATGAACGGACAGAGGGACAGACAGACGTATAAACTGATGACTCATACGCATTTTAAGCAGAATTCGTAAGCGTTTAAGCCAAGTTGGCGCATTTCGTTGTTGTTGTTG
Source organism: Leucophenga varia (assembly GCA_018903435.1). Taxonomy (NCBI): domain Eukaryota; kingdom Metazoa; phylum Arthropoda; class Insecta; order Diptera; family Drosophilidae; genus Leucophenga; species Leucophenga varia. The sequence continues at coordinate 8,767 of JAEIFJ010002203.1, read as the reverse complement.
CTGTTGCGAATTGCGATAGGGAGCGAGCGAACGAGGGGCTCGTGCTGCAAAAAGCCTCAGGCTCGTTTGCACATTCGTACAAAAAGAGTCAAAGATTTGTTGTACGCCCACATACACACACACATATATACATACAGACGAACTAAGCACGTTTTGCAAAGCATAAGAAAAAAAAAACTCACTCAATTTAAGCTCTTTTTCTTTTTGAGTGAAAATAATAAAAAAAACTGAATTGCAGAGATGAGAAATAAGTAAAAAAAGTATAAACTCAAAACCATTCGACAACGGAAATCCCCATAAAAAAAAATAAAAATAAATAAATAAAGCAAGACTTTTCTCATAAAACGCCAGAAGAAACCAACTCTAAAGTAGATAAGCAGACGTTGCTGCTGCAACGCTTCGTTGCAAGTGGCAAGCAGCAAAAGAAGAGAAGCGCAATCGGACGTCGTCGGGCAGCTCCAGCAATTGGGAGTGGCTGCTGCCAAGATAAAAAGCCGCATGCCAACAGGCAGTAAGCTAAGTAAGCAACTACTTGAAAAATGTTTTGATAATTTTATTATTTTTTTTTTTATATTTCTTAACGCATTTTTACACGAATACACTTCATATGTGAAGTGAAAATGGGTAATAACTGTTTGTCGCAATGTTTGTGACAATTAAACAAGTAACAGTTTTAACTTCGGTAGAACCGAAGCTTCAATACCTTTTACACGATGATTAGACTATTAGAGTTAAAGAGAATAAATATGTGCGTTCGGTTTGTATAGGGGCTATATGCTATAAGGATCCTACTTTAATTGGGTATCCTTCTGTGATTAAAGGTTGCTATAAAATAAATTTTGACCATATTTGAAATAAATCGATTCATAAATAACTCATTTTTCACGTAAAAACTTATAAATTGGCGGATAATTTTTATGGGGGCTCTATGCTATAGTGGTCCCACCTTAACCATGGGCCATTTTCTGAACATGGGTTACTAATAGAAGTGTCTTTACCACATTTGAAACAAATCACTTCATAAATAACCCATTTTTCATATAAAAACTTAAAAACTGGCGTCAGATTAGAATAACGTCCATCGATTAGATTAACCAATTTCTGGAAGTCGCATATGCTTGCTTATAGCGTTTGAATTTCTTTTGAATAAAACAAAAAAAAAAAATTTTTTTTTCTCTTATCGGTTCGATTACACAGGCCGACAAAATTTAACAAAAGTCTAGACCCAGAGACCGGACCTAACACACCCGAAGGATTTTGATGCGCTGAATCGAATCCGTGCTCTGAATTGCTCCTATACGTCTGGTTTTCGAGATATCCTAACCTAAAAGTGCAAAAAACGCGTTTTTTTGCAGTTTTTGAGGTTACGTGACGGAAGGAAAAAACTTATTATCAAAAAAACGTTTTATGGCAATTGAAAGTATCACCCTCCCCTTCTAAACCTTTTTGGATTTTTTCAAATATATTTTTTTCACCGAAATATCGCTATTTGAAATTTTACAATTAAGCGTATTAACCCTTTAACGCTTAATACGCTTAATTGTAAAATTTCAAATAGAGATTTTTCGGTGAAAAAAAAAGATATTTGAAAAAATCCAAAAAGGTTTAAAAGGGGAAGGGTGGTACTTTCAATTGCCATAAAACGTTTTTTGATAATAATTTTTTTCCGTCTGTCGCGTAACCTCAAAAACTGCAAAAAACGCGTTTTTGGCACTTTTAGGTTAGGATATCTCAAAAACCAGACGTATAGGAGCAATTCCGAGCACGGATTCGGATTCAGCGCATCAAAATCCTTCGGGTATGATAGGTCTTGTCTCTGGGTTAAAAACTTGTAGGCCTGTGTTATCATTTCAGATCTGCCAATCTCAAACAATCTACAAACTTCACTTGCTGATCGCTCCCTCATCAACGACGACATTTCACACTTCTCACATACTCAAGTGCTCAAACGTAACTTTGCGATATTGTAAAAAAAAAAGAGAAAAAAAGGTATAAATAGCGACTTAAGTTGACTTGGTATGCACAGCAGTGAATTTCTTGGAATTACTTTGCGAATATTTCTTCACGCTTATTCGTGCGTTTACTAAATTATTTCAATAGGACACCGTGCCCCCTTCTTCTCTACCACTTTGCTGAATGGAATTAATGCGCTAGACGCCGATATCAACTCTAGAAATATCACTCAATGTGCTCCATTTGACTGCGATGCATTTATTTTGCACTCATTCTCTACGTAAGAATGTCACATGGCGCCAGTTTTTGTTTTACTTTATTCGAATTACTTAAAAATAAATTATTTTCATAGTTTGCAAATTTTATTTAATGCATCCAAATAATTATATCGATTGACTCATTTATCGATTTCGTTTATGATTATTGCTAATTGAGTAAAATAATTGAAAAATCACCGGAAATGCGTACAGTTAAATCAAAACGTAGCATTGCAAATTGGAATTAACTACTCCAAAAAATAAATCAATCTCAAACTACTTTTTCTTGTAATTAAGTTGATCTGATTTTTCCGTTTAATTTTTCCGAGAAAGCATAAAATGCTTGCACGCAATTTTTTGATTTGAATAAATTTATCAAGTTGAATAAGGTTGTTTTGTATCTGTGACGTCAGCATTATAAAACGAAAATTTTACATTGACCTGCGATTTAATGAAGTAACAATTTTTTTCTTTTTGGAAAAAATGCTTTATCATTTATGACAAAAAAAAATGGTGTAGAACTTACGAGAAATCAATAGAATAGAAAACTATTTATTAACTTTAACTTTTTGTCTTTATACGAGTCTATGTACAAACAAATATGTGCGTGCGTATCTAGTCTGTTCAAATAGTATCCGCCCACATTTTTTTTGCTTCTAAGACAATCAAAATTATGCGGTCGTAGTTTTATTTATGCTTGTAGGCATATCAAGCGTTTAAAATCGGTTTTTTACTACTGCAAAGCCATAATCAGGCAAACCGTTCATGACTGAGCACATTTAAAAAAAGTTTTATCAAATTTCGGTTTTATCCAAAAAAGAGAGCTAAAACTTGAACAATGTTGTCGCCAAAACGGCAATGTTCAAGAATAGTTGGGTGTGAAGCATCAAAAATTTTCAGACACAATTTACCAATTATCTGGCTAATTTAGTTAACTAAAAATTAAGATCTTAACAAGAATTAAAAACAAATTGCAGGAATTAAATATTAGGTGTATAGCGTAGAGCGTTCAAGAATTAAAGTTCAACAGTGGGATTCCCCTTGTGAGACGTTTGGACATCAAGGCAACTCATTTTTTGGTGTTGTTGACACGAATGTTTACCCATTCTTCTAATATTTTCTCACGAAGCATAGTTTTCGTACATATCGTGTGTTTCCTAATTTGACGCGCCAACAAATCGGGCGATTGGGGTGTGCACAGCCTATTTTTTGTGATCCATAATAGATTTAAAATACTGAGTTTTCCAACCCTATTAGCCGCCATAAATGCATAAATGCGCCGAAAATGCACATCTTTCTCTCATAGAAAAATAGAACGTTATTCCAAAAGGATTATGGAACCGTCACATATTTATTTGTGAACTCTAAACGCCTCTGTCTACTAATAAGACTTATTAAGGACTTCTTCCGAGCTACTTGGCCTTTATATCCGTCTCTTTTTAAAGAACGTCTTACAGTTCTGTCTTAAATTGTTGTGATGATATCTCCCATTTCACGATTTGTCATAATTTTGGAAGAACAAAACGTGACTTTGGGGCGATGGAACTTGTTGAAAACTAAATCGGCATAATGACTGTCAGTATTAATTTAACCAATCTTCCTAATGGATTTGTTATCGGTTTACAGTAATATTAGTAACTTTCTCGCATTTAAACTTATTTTACAAAATGTGCATGCCAAATGATTGCAGGACTAACGACAATCTCATCTCATTTGCCGGGAATTCCCCTTTCTCTCATTATCAGCGTATTTTATTCTTATCTTTATGAAAGAAAAATGTTTAAAGAATTTTGTTAAAAGATAAAGCCCCACTGATTTTGAAAATATTTTTTTAGTAAATTACGAACCTAAAATCGAAATTAGGACCAAAGGGTGTTATATAATGTTCGAGGAGAATAGCTACAGTTCAAGATGTAAAAGAGATAGGCACTTACGTAAATGATCAAGCTAATTTTTATTTATTAAAATTAAATTACAAGTCTAACTTAAAAAACATAGCAAATATTTTCAAAAATTAGTTTTTACTGAATTAAAAAAAAAAAAATTAATTTAAAAATAAAAAAACCGGATCACAGCTGCGCAGACGTGTATGAAGGAGCGTGACGCGTCTTGGCGCTACATTGCATGCTGCTCTAAAGCTAGCTTATCCATTTTAAGTTATACATAGTATATGAGATACTTACTACCTGAACGATACAATACCAATGTTAAGCTATTGAAACGTATTTGAGAAGTAAATATTGACGTCATTAGCCTCAATTAAAAAAATAAAAAAAAAAAAAAAAAAAACAACAAAACAAAACAAAAACTCAACCACAAAAACTTGTTTTAAAAACTTAAAAAAATAAACAAATAAATAAAAACTCGAAACCTATTTTGCATGCAAATGGGTGAAACGTAAAAAAATATTTATAAAAAGCAAAAAAAAAAATTAAAACAATTTCAAAATGCAACGAAATTCGTGGAAACCACACAAATTAATGCTGAACGTGCTATAGATACATATTTAGATACATATGTATCTTATAAACTATACCAATAAAAACGGACGTATAAACTTATTATGTATGTATTTGCCAAAAAAAAAAAAAAAAAAAAATCGGTCGCTCTCTTTCAGCACGCTGCGCAATTTATAAAATAAAAGAAATTTTATTGTTTTTAACCGATTGCATTTATGGCGAATTTATTTACCTATTTTTTTTTTTTTTTTTTTATTTATTTTTTTTTTAGATATTTACGTCGACTTTGCAAACATCAATTGGCGCTTTGCATTGGTCTTTAGTGTCGCTTTTGTCATTTTGATTTGAACAAAAAAAAAAAAGTTTATGAATTATAAAATTTTTATCTATCTTAACTATTGCTATCTGTGTGGGCGAATTAAACTTTAAGTGGGTTTGTCAGCATTAAAATGAATAATAAAACCTAAATTTCAAAATAAATTGATTTCTAATTGCTTTTTATGAGAATTTACTACTGAATCAAAAAAAAAAAAAAATATTTAGTAGGCTGCGGTTATGCATTGCAGCACAGTTTTCATAAAGATACAAATAAAAGCGCAGATATAAAACTATCTGCAACTTTACTAATATTTTTATATTGCCAAGTTATATGCTACAAAAAGCAATTTGCGTTTATTGGCATTCTATTTTTTTTTTTTTTTGTGTTATTATTGATTTTCAACTATTTTTTTTAGCTCCAGCAACCTTGACATTGTATCTGATGCTGCTATTATTTTGTTGTTGTTATTGCTCTATTGTGAAATTCTCAGCGTCAACATAATTTAATGCGCAATGCAAACGATTTGATGAATTGTTAAATTACAAATTAGAAAGGCTAAATGCCATAAATAGCGCATGCAAGTACATACAGCAGCATGCATAATTAAATATTTATGTATGATGTCGATTAACGAAAGATAATACAAATATAAATTGTAGATTTTCTTTAGATTTCTATATGCAATCAAACAGCATTAAATTCGTTGACATCTGCCCTGACTGAAATACAAAATGTTCTGACTAGCCCCGGTTTTCCTATTGTGTATGCCTTTAGCTGTGCTGGTATCACTTTTTAAGGAATCTTCTAACAGATCGCACTGATTTACTTGAACAAATTTTGAAAATCACTTTGACATGAACGAAAGATGAAAATGTCATTAAAACAAATATATATATTTTTTTTTAATTTAAGAGCTTAAAGAATTTTTCAGTTCACTGGATTAATCTAATTTCTTTTTAATGAGTTTGTGTGAAATTTCACCCCGAAGACCTTTTTTTTGTTTTTTTTTTAAATAAAAATAAAAATAACTAAAACGATATAAAAAATATTATCATTATGACCATTTATTTATCATTTTAAAAATTACATTTTAACCCGAAATGAACCCTTTTTGCTTTTATTTTTATACCCGAAACACATAATGTGAACTGGAAAATTCTAGTGTTGGCAAAAAAAGATGATTTTTGAGTCGCAGTGTGACTAGCGATTGCCCCTTAAAAATCGCAGTGACTGCAAACAGTGAATAAATCGCAGTTCGCGTAAAGACAATCAGCGATTACTGAACAGGTTCACTATTCGAGAAGAGTGATTTACAAAATCAGTGTTATTGACCCCAAGCCATTCCTTTAATCAAATTTTAACAAAACCACTGATGATCAACAATAAACTTAGCCCAGGTGTGACGGGTATTAGAGGTTCGGGTCCACCGAAGTTAACGTTTCTTCTTGTTATTCTTATATTTGTAGCAATTGCGCTTTCACTCGTTTCAATATTTCAGCGTTTCAGTGAATTACACGTTTTGACGAATCAAGTAACTGGCCAATGTACAAGCGAATTTGTACAGGTTCGCGAAGAGTGTTTCACTAAGCGATACACAAATTGCCGATAACTGTACTATACATGCTCACTGAAGAACTAAAAATCGCAAATCTTTATTTTCAGTCGCAGTGAGATGTTTAAATCATAATTTAATTTATTACAACCGAGTAATATTGTAGTAGGGTATTAATCAACCGCGTAAAGAAAAAAATATATTTAATAAAATAAATATTCAGACTCACTTTGTGATAAAAGTGATTTTCAAATTGAGTAACGCAGTAAGGGGGCATTTTAGACCGTAAAAAGTATATATATTCTTGATCAGGACGACGAGACAAGTCGATCTAGTACGTCAGGTTTTATGCGTTTCACTTACTTTTGAAGATATTGAATTGAAAGTCTAAACTTAATATTTTCTCAGATCTTAGCTGTTAAAGTGTTAAAATCAAGGTGCCTATTTTTAGGCATAGCTCCCAGACAAATTTGTCAGTTATTTCAATGAAAAATGGTTAACTTAGGAGGCGACTTGTGTCAAATTTGGTAAAAACACATCTAACAGCAACCCATGTTCAAAAAATGACCCATGGTTGAGGTGGAACCTCTATAGCATATAGACCCACACAAATCTTCCCCAATTTTTCACAACAGGATATCTGATTGAAGTATAATTATTGTAGAACATAGCCCTCATTCAAACTAAACTCATATATTCATTTTAGAAAGTATAACCATCGTGTGACGAATATAAAAGTTACGGTTCCACTGAAGTTACAACTTTTTAAGTAGAATTTGTGAATTTCTATATTAGTTTCATAAACAAAAAAAATATTGCTTATATTGTAAATGCATAAAATAAAAATTCACATTGTTTTACAAAATTATTTCATAAGAAATGCACGCATTGCGTATACGCAGTGTTCTGCTATTTCGTTTGCTTTTGAAATCGCTTTCGCACTCATTCTAACTCGCATGCATTTGCACTCGTTGGCAACCTTGACACTTTCAGTTTAAAAGCAAAAAAAAAAAAATAAAACAAAATAAAAAGAAAAATAAAAACATAAAAATAAATCAAAAATTTTAATTTAAAAAAAATGTATACAAAGAGCTAATTGCAAGCAATTTTATAGAAGTAAAATCGACTTAAATTTTGTGGGGCATACCCAAAAAAATTGCACGTTTTAAGTGCATTTAATATATATCGCATGCGATAAATTCTCTCACATTCATCTCACGTGCTATGTTAGTGTTTACGTGCGTATCTGTGTGTAAAATTCCAACTGGAGAATTGCCGCACAAAACAAATTAACAAATAAACCGCTTTGCTTCAAAGAGCGTGAAATATAAAAAGAGAGAGCGAGCGAGAGTATTTGTGTGCGCGCGCGAAAAGTGTAAATTGAAAATAATAATAAAACAAAACTGAAAATAACAACAACAACAAAAACAACAAAAACAACAAAATAGCATAGTAAATCCCATGCCAATAATCGTTCGCTCACTCCCTTTCTCTATATTATTTCTCTCTCATTCACTCGCTTAGTTCAAGTGCTAAACAAGTTTTTTGACTTTTGTTGCGTGTTCATTTTATTTTTTGCTGTTGTTTTTGTTGTTTTTGCGCTTTTTGTGGCGTAGTGCTAATTTTCATTAAAATTCACAGAAAAAATGGTAAAAATAATAAACGAAAATAAATATAAAAAAAAAAAACATTAAACAAATAAATAAATAAATTATAGCCAAGCCAGCAGCATTTGTTTCCCCTTTTTAAACAAAGTGCACAAAAAAAAAAATATATATTAATGCTGAACATTGACAAAATCAGCAGCACGACTGTGAAAAACTAGCACACAAAATTGATTCTGTATAGAAGACTTTGTACATGATGTCGCCAAAACATTTTAAATATATATTTCTTAATTCATAAATAAATATCATAGAAATACACAAAGCAAATACATCCGTATTTCAGAATTTTTAAATTAGCTTTATTCTAAAGAAATCTTCAAGATGCTTTGAAGACTCCAAATTCTTGTTCGTCTCTTTAGATACAAGCATCTTTTGGTTTATATTTAAATTCACACAACAGATTAAACTCATAAAGAATGTGTGAACAAAACTTTGAATAGTTCGTGTATAATCATCAGTGACTTAGATAATAATTCGCAAAGGAGTTATGTATGTGGAACCAACACAAGTTAGGGCTCAAATAAGAAAATATAACAAAAGAAAAATACAATAATTATCTT
>JAEIFJ010002202.1:0-23615 GCA_018903435.1 Leucophenga varia | reverse complement strand
ACGGAGAAACGCTATTCCAGTTCCTTTTTTTCCTAATCAGACGGACGAGCGATGACAGGAACGGTTCCGCCAACGGAGATGATGAATATCTGGATTCCCCGACCGATGATGAGATCCCTGTAGAGCCCCCTGCCTATGAAGAGGTCTTCGAAGTTATACAAAAACTTGAAACTAACAGAGCGACCCGATTTTACACTACGCCAAATCCTGTAGAAGACCAAAGAAAAACAAATCGAAACGCACCACCTATTTGTCGACTTCAAAGCCTCTTTCGACACGCCAATCAAATCAAAGTTTTTCAAAGCACTGACTGAACTTGGTGTCCCTGCAAAAATCGTTCGCCTCTGTGTGATGAGGCTGACAAACTCCCAAGCATTGTCAGGGTCGGCAATACTTGTCGTGCAGTCACCGGAGCTTTCTCAGACATGTCCTGATGTATGGTTCACAAGCATGGGTCATGACAGAATTGGATTGCTCGGCGTTGGACGTGTTTGAGAGGAAGATACTTTGGCGAATCTTTTGGTCCAGTGAGAGTTGGAAATGACATTCGTACACGCACGAACGATGAACTGTACGAGATTTATACTGATATCGATATAGTGTGGAACATCAAACACAAAAGGCTGACCAGGGCTAGTATCCTGATTCGGATGGATGCAGAGACTCCGGCAAAAATAAATTTATAAGCAAGACATGAATCGAATCGGAGGGGCACGGCAGAGAATTTTTTACATGATTTAGGGATTCTGGTTAGCGAGGCTGTTTTTAGACCATTTTAAAAAAAAATCTTATTTGAAAAGGGAAAGACATATTTGATTGGAGTTTTTTTTTATTTAATTATAAATTAATTAAAGTTAATAAAAAACTCCTCGTTGTTTTTTACGAGGGCTGCTTAAAAAGTTATCGGTCTTCAAAGTACGTTGTCAAAAAAAAAGATATCCGGGTTGTATGAAATGAAAAGTAAATATTGGGTTATAATCAGTAAAGATGTTATTCTCGATCGCACCTCATTTTTTGACAAAATAGCGGCCATTTAAAAACAAATTTAGTTTTTTGCCAATTTAAATTATGATTGAGGTACGGTCGAGAATTCTGCGTCGAGTGAAACTAGTTTCATCAAAATCGGTTCAGAATTACGGGCGGAAACGTGGTTTCGAGATAAACGCGTTTAAAGTTTGAAGTTATTTTTGTGCATACAAAAAAAGGTAAATGAAAATATAAGTATGCAGTTTTAGAAATTCGACAAATCGGTTCTGTAGAACCGGAGAAAACTTGACTGACAGTTCGAAATAAGTGGGTTCAAAAAAAAATCCGAAAAAATAGTTTTTGCAAGAAAAAGCCATTTTCTTATATTTAAGTTATTTTTGGCCAAAAAAAAGAAGTGAAAAATGAAAGTATGCAGTTCGAGAATGGTGACAATTCTGCGTCGATTGCACTTGGATTTATCAAAATCGGATCAGTAGAATTGGAGAAAAGTGGCTTGGCAGCCCAAAAAGCGGCTTGGCAGTGCGAAAAATTTGTTTTGAAAGTAACCAAAAAATGTTTCAGATATTATATACTTTCAGATATTAATCGGCAATGCCAGCTCCATACATTGAACCGTCCTCCTCTTAAAAAAAAAACTGTTTTCAGCAGCAACTCGCTGTGCTCTGAGAGCTGAGAGCCTTCTTTTGAAGCGGCCACAGCTCTAGTTTCTGAGCGGTGTAGTTGATTATCGTCAATGCGTAAGTGTACGCCTGTTGGCCAAAACATTCAAGCTATAAAAAAAATGAAAAAAAATACGCCCTTAAGTCATTTCGACTTACATGACATTTAGCTCGTTTAAAGTCAGAAACCAAACCATGCAACTTTTTTTAACTCTTAAGGTAATCAAACGAATCTATTTTTGAATTTTTCTTTTCAAAACAGAGTTTTAGGTTTAATTTATTTTAATAATATTAACTAAAGGTATACAAAAAACGAAGAGGAAACCAGTATATTCTTTGGAGATATGTTTCCCTTTATTGCATATTTGTCATTCTATAAGCTGTGTCGAAATTCACTAAAACACATTTTATGGCATTTTATTATTGAAATGAAAATTTATGACCGTATAACGACCAAGTTGCAAAATATTTACAAATATTTATGAGTTTTTATATTGTCTAGTAAAGTTTTTTTTTTTATTTCAACTTCATTTATAGTATTTGTTTTGAAATAGTTTTGTGAATGAGAATAGGCAAATATGTATAAGTGAAACAAGCTTTAAACGTTTTTAGGTGAAGACTCACGGGTGCTGTAAATTAAAATAGATTGTTTGGGAAGGGATTTGAAAATGGATATAATCAATACATTTTATCGAAGTCTACTTTGTTGTAATCAGCAAATAATTTCGATAGAATATTTTAATGAAGTAGTACGTGTGTTAGGGATGAACATTTGCAAGACTTAACGTGTGTAACATATTCAACGTTCATACCACTTAACTTAAATTATGTTAATATTTTTTTTAGTTTATATATTTCTTATACAAAGACAGATGTTTTTAAACACTAGTAAGAAAAAAAAACTTTAACAGATCGATCACGAGCTTAAGCAAAAAATTGAGATAAGTATACTAAGCTGATCTCCATAACAAAAAAGTATCTCCATGCAAAATTTGAATTATTTTTGACGATTTTTTCAGGAAGTTATAGACAAATTAATATTTGCTTAATCTCACTTTTACTTTCGTTGACCAGTGATTAGAGGATCTGAGCTCAATAGTAATCAGTTAATTAGGTCCTGATATGTATTGACCCGTGAGCTCTTTCGCGTACGATGGAGTCGAAAGATCTTAGCATCCTTGTTCCTTGCCTCAGCAGCCTCTACAGAGAGCACTCCAATTAAAACTAACATCGGGAGCGTGACTCAAAATTGTATGCACTGTAACTCTCTTGCCTAGATATTGCAAAATTTTTCTAAATCTTCCCACATTTAATTTGTACCCTGATGATAAGGCTTGCAGTAATATTGCACAATTTTCAATTAGGTGTGGTTTTATGCCAGTTATTTTAGCAGATAATAGGGATTCATTGAAAAATTTTCTTGCGGTGTTTCCATCATTTGAAGATCCATTACCACCTGGTTGCTGTGTCGACAATTCAACCGATTTATTCCAAAAACTCCCGTTTAATATTTTTTTCTTTCCAGAAATCGTTCTTGATTTTCTAAACTCCTCATTTGCCATTGTTTTATTTCCAGTTTACAAAAAACGTGAAGAAACTATTTAAAGAATCGAATGTAGGCATGTAATGGAGACAATTCAAAATTCAAATCAATCTTTTCGAACTTATTTTTGTAAACATTTGTCAATATCGTTCATTTCAGTTGTTTTGGCTTGGCATATACTAGCATTTTGCAGATGAGACTTCACTTAAGGGTCTGCACACTTTTCCTTCCACCATAGTAAGTTGAAGAATATGTTTGATGTAGAGTTTTTGTTGTTGCAGTAGCGGTGGCAAAGGTGTTTTTTTATTTCCTATTAATATTTGGTTACTAGAGAACTCTTCGAGTTCATTCAATCACATCGCGTTGTAACTCTAAAATTCTCGCGACGAATGTGGTCCAATAATTTTTAATAGGTCAACTTCAAGCGACAGATTCTGAAATTCTTATTTGCTCAGGATAACTTTTCTGTTTTCCTTTAAAATATTATCATAGCAGAGTAAGAAATTAATATTGACTTTATTCTTAACGAAGCTTCTGATCAGTAGATATTGTTGCTTTGTTAAGTTTGCTTTCGCTTAGAAGTGATATTACTTCACACGCCTTTACTGGAAAGATCGATGGATTCGGTTGACAACAAGCCCAACGCATATCATCAGCAGCAGACACATTGAGTTCTGCCAAATTTTCTATCCGTTGCCGCTTGGTTCTTTCTGAGCACTCAACCAGACTTAATCTAGGACGTCCGATTTTGATTCAATGCAGATGATTGTCGAGTTAATATTATACATTCATATTGTGCAAACCAATCCGAATTTCTTTCTCGATAACTTTGGGCTTTTATTCCACATTTCTCCAAATTTTTAAATATATTCACAGTCCACGTGTATTTATTTTCTTTCTTTTTCGATATTTGTGGAACGTACGAATGGGATAGAGCAAAAATGAATTTACCGTTTGTTTTATTGTTCTTTAAAGAAATAGTTTTGAGTGCAAATGATAGTGGCACCCAGATTTATGAGATGTATTTTTGTGGAAACGATGCTAAATACTTCAAACTGAATCGCACTGCTATTTATATTTAACTCAAAATTTGACTTAAATACTTCTTATGGAAACCCCAACATGGTATCTAAGGTGGGTTGAAAACCTAAAAATAGCGTTTTTGGTTATTTTTAAGGAGTTGTAGAGCAGAACCCTGACGTGTTACGATCTCTGTTATTGTCTGTAGTTGAAGGGTGAACTTTGCTCTTTAAAATGAGCTCTATCCCCAAATTATTCGCATGCACTCTTAGAGTAGGGGGGTCCACTTACTTATGTTTAGGGGGTTAAAAAAATTAACACTAATCTACACCCAAAGTTAAGAAATACTAGAAGAGGCGGGTTCCCTAGGGGTATTCAATTTCGATGATTACAAATATGCAGTTAGATTTCAAAATGGCGGATCATTGGCTTCAACAAAAACCCCGAGTATCAAGTTTCAAGTAAATCTAATCAATTACTAACATTTTCGTCCAGGAAATATTTGATCCGCCATTTTGAATTTTTTAAGTCTCAATACGACTATTGATGCAGTTTTGTCAAGATACTTGCACAAAATTGAATCTCAAATGTTTGTATCTTACTTTAGTTACCATAAGCCAATTGTCACTATGATTTAATGAACTGATTAGATTTATATACCTAGAATAAATAAGTAAAAATCATTATTGTATAAATGTTGTAAATTATTGTTGTTGTAAATCATTTTTCGCCTTCATTTACTCCTGTCTCTCCTTCATTGATCTCCATCTCGTCATGCCTGCTAAACCGTACACATGCCAAAGGAACTTCGTTCCTCACGCGTGTCCCTAGACACACACTCTTTTTTTTAAATTTTTGGATGGGACAGATAGTTAGAAAATATTTTAGGCGCGTTCAAAGGATTTTCGAATTTTGTACCATACAACTTGGACCCATAGGTGGATCCAAATAGATTTTTTGACCAATACTTCTTTTTTAGATTTCAGGTTAGCACTAAAATGGGATCTTGGAAATTTTTGACCCGGGGCCTAATGGAGGCCTTGAAACTATAAAAACCATAGCTTTGGAATGAGAAGAGTTAAAGACTTGAAACTGGGGGCGTTTGAAAGATGGTCCCAAAATATTTTAGACATGTTCAAGGGATTTTCGAAATTGGTAGACCGAATATAGATTTTTTTGACCAATACTTTTTTATACCCTTTACACATCGTGTAATCGGGTATATTCAGTTTGTTGAAAAGTTTGTATGGCGTTGAAGGAGACATCGGAGACCCCATGAAGTATATATATTCTTGATCTATCTAGCCAAGTCCGTCTGTCTGTCTGTTTGACGCTATGCGATTCATGCGCTTAAGCTTTTCTCGGCAACGACTAGGTTAAGTTCGAGAATGAGAGTGCCACGCCCATTTTTAGGTATAGCCCCCATACAAACTTACCGTTTTTTCGATTTTTTGTATAAAAATAGGCATTATTTATGAGTGAATTTACTTGAAATCGGATAAAAACACTACTTTTGTCATCCAGTGTCAAAACCAAGATGCCACGCCCATTTTTGGGTGTAGCCCCCATACAAACTTTCCGCCCATTTTCGATTTTTTGTATGTAAAAAGGTATTATTTATGTATATATTCACTCCAAATTGGATAAAAACACTTCTTCTGTCATCGAATGTCAAAACCAAGATGCCACGCCCATTTTTAGGTATAGCCCCCATATAAACTTTCGGACCATTTTGGAATTTTTGGAAATGGTTATTATTTATTCATGTATTTACTTCAAATTGGGTAAAAACACTTCCTATGTCTTCCAATGTCAAGGTGCCACACCCATTTTTGGTGTGGCTTCCATACAAATCTACCGCTCATTTTCAGATGTTTTCGAGAAAATTATTATTACATCTATATTTCTTGCTTAAAATTTGAAACCAACATTGTGTGTAAACTTGGATGACCACTAATGATTACACATAAACTGTTTAAAGATTCGTGTGGCGGCTACTTAAACTTTGGTTCTACCGAAGATAACGTTATTCCTTGTTATACCCGCCATAAATAGTGTGAAGGGTATATTCAGTTTGTCGGAAAGTTTGTAACGCATTGAAGGAGACGTCGTAGACCCCATGAAGTATATATATTCTTGATCAGCTCGATGAGACGAATCGATTTAGCCATGTCCGTCTGTCTGTTTATTTCTTTGCATTTTTTTTGATGAAGATATATAGATATTACGCCGAAATTTGGAACTTAAGCTTTTTCTCGGCAACGACTACTTTGTATGTTAAAACCAAGTAGCCCCCACACAAACTTACCAAAAATTTTCGAATTTTTGTATTAAAATAGGTATAATTTATGCATGTATCCACTCCAAATTGGGTAAAAACTCTTCTTATGTCATCCAAAGTCGAATCCAAGGTGCCACGCCCATTCCTAGGTATAGCCCCCATACAAATTTACCGCACATTTTCGAATTTTTGTATGAAAATAGGTATAATTTATGAATATTTTCACTCAAAATTGAATAAAAACACTTCTAACGACATCCGATATCAAAAACAAAGTACCATGCCCATTTTTAGGTGTAGCCCCCACACAAATTTACCGCCCATTTTTCAATTTTTGAATAAAAATTGGTATTATTTATGAATTTAATTACTTCAAATTGGGTAAAATCACTTCTTTTATCATCCAATTCCAAAACCAAGATGCCACGCCCATTTTTATGTATAGCCCCCATACAAACTCACCGATTTTTTTTTAACTTTTGTATGAAAAATTCATTTTTTTTCGTCTATATATTTAGAAATGAATATAAGCCACTGATGATCACACATAAACTATTCAAAGATTCGTGTGGCGGGTATTTATGCTTCGGTTCCACCGAAGTTAACGTTTTTCCTTGTTTTTTATTTTTTTTTATTTTGACACGGTTCCTAATCGGGGCCTCCAAACAAGAATAGTCATATCTCTGGATTGAATATACGTAGAGACTTGAAACTGGGCGCATTTGAAGGATGGATTAGAAAATATTTTAGGCGTGTTCAAGGGATTTCCGAAATTTGGACCAAAATAGATTTTGGACCAATTTGTATTTAGTCGACAAGTAGAAGCAAAAAAAATAATAATAAAGCGAGCAAAGCCGCGGGTACACTCGAATTTCTTATATTTATAGCTTCAATGTCTTCACTGTCACTATTTACACTTTCAGAAACAAATTATAACAACCAGAACTGCTTCATTGTAAGTACAGTGTGCATTAAACGATACTACACGTACTTTTAAAAGGCGTTTCCACTGCTCAAAAAAGTTCCATTTGCTTTTAATTAAAATTTGAGTCCTATTTGAACTTTCTACGTCAAGCTATACTTTACCCGTTGAGAAATAATGTCTCTTATCATCGTTAACAGAGTATACTATACACATATACATATTTGCCAAATCTATTTAAGAGTTTTCTTAACATCGGTACGACGGAAAGGAAAGAAAAACAGTGATTTTCTTAGCGATGCGCCAGAAAATACAAATTTTTGCTATCTTGGGCACGCATAGGTTTTTTAAATAATTTTACATAGACTTCTGCCGAAATAATTTTATTTATTGCTGATCTCACATTAATTTGGCATAATTATTTAAAAGTTGTTGATACGTTATGTCACATTTCAAATTTTCGCCTTTATCCAACTCATAGTTATTCTTTGCTCGGTTGAATGCTTCAATTATGCAAGATCTGAAAGAAAAGGCAATAAAAAAACACAATTACAGATTTTAAAAAATGTTTGATTCTTAATTTCATACCTAAATAGTTTTTGATGTAAAACGTATGCGCTTACATGACCGGCATCAAGATATCTTACTTCAACGCCGGGCCAAATATCCTCTAGGCTGCTACAACCTTCTCTTGGAACATAAGCATCTTCCTTGGCACAAACAGCAATAATCAAAGATGTGTCAAATGGTACTGAAAAATTTTTTAAGTGGGTACACTCATCCATCATTCCGCGCATGAATTGCAAAACTTCCCTTTCCCACCAATTCGTTTTTGTAATATCAATTTTAGTATTTCGCATTTGCGCTGATTTTGGCAATATAAATTTCATAAGATTCGTAACAGCAGAAGGAGCTTTTTTTTTGAATAGGT
Organism: Leucophenga varia; assembly: GCA_018903435.1. Lineage (NCBI taxonomy): Eukaryota > Metazoa > Arthropoda > Insecta > Diptera > Drosophilidae > Leucophenga > Leucophenga varia. Next base: position 15,272 of record JAEIFJ010002202.1, on the reverse strand, counting down.
CTGATGAAATTATTAGCATTTTGTCTTTCGTTTTGTGGGAGTGTTAATTGTTTTATTGCTTTATTTAGGTTGGGAGCAAATTTACTCAAAAATATGGAGTTACTATCAACATTTTTTTCTCCATTTGAAATTTGAAACTTTTTAATTCATTTAGATTTTGTAGCTCTTGAATATTTCGAGTATCTTTAATGTCTTCTTTTAGTTCATGTAGGGATTGGTTAAAATTTTTGATAAAGCTTTGACCAGCAGTAAAAGCATCATCTATTACAGTTACCATTTTTGACAGACGTTCACGGTACTGGCCATCTGCATAAAATTGAGTTTCAAGCATATCCCAATTTATAGACTGGCTCATAACTCCCTATAAAAAAAAAACCAAATGAGTATTTTAAATATTTGAAATGCCGCTTTAAAACTATATCTATTACATCTTTTATGTGTACTACTGTGTCCAATTAGTCGGAGTTTATTTCGAATTAAATAACGGGGGTAAATATTTTCTCTCATTATATTTTTTCTAAGTTGGTACAACTGTTACTGACTTCCATGCCAAATGTTATGTCAAAATATTCATTAGTGTTTAATTTACTTCTGTTTTTGTGCGACACAAAAAGTGAATTTAACGATTTTTCAATTATTTTTTTGGATTTGTTTTCTGAATGGAATAAATGCTGCAGAAACGTTGAAAATTTTGAAGAAGGCTTACGGAGACCGAGCTCTACCAAAATCAACAACATTTGATTGGTATAAGTTGTTCAAAGAAGGTTGAGAACGTGTTCAAGACGAAAAGCGCCCTGGTCGACCATCAACGGACGATGATCACATCCAAAAAGTAAAAGAATTAGTGCTTGCACGCCGTCGATGAACTATAAAATACATTGCTGAAAAGTTGGCGTATCGAAAGGATCAATTAACACCATTTTGAAAGTTGTTTTGGGCCACAAATGTGTCAAGTCTCGATTGGTACCAAAAATGGTGAATTTTCTTGAAAAACAGCGTCGATTCTTCGTGAAATTTTCTCCAAAAATGCAACCAATATCGTTCCGCAACCACTGTATTCGCCTGATTTGGCTCCGTGAGACTTCTGGCTATTCGCAAAACTCACAAGACCACTCCGGGGAACGCGTTTCGAGTCGATTGAGGAGATAAAAGCTGAATCGAAGAAGACGCTGATGGCTATACCGGAAAGGGACTATTTAAAAAAAAAAATACTTTTTGCCCACAGTAGTATATATATATTGGGTTGTTCAATAAGTAATGTCGTATCTGTGATCCAATTTTGACGCTTTATTTAACATACTTAGAATTATCCGATTTAAGTCAAATATGCATCGTTTTGTTCATTTAAAAGGCAACTTCATTATGCCCCCCTTATAAAGCCGCAAAAAAACTCAGGATGAACGCAAAAAAATCTTTTGAATCGCATTAGCGCTAGTGATACGCTGCTGAAACGAAACGAACTTGACCCATTTTTAAAGCGGATATCACCATCCGCTTTAAAAATGGGTCGAGTTCGTTCTTCTTCTAATTGGCAACAAGTTTGCGAACAAAACGGTGCATATTTGACTTAAATCGGATAATTCTAAGTATGTTAAATAAAGCGTCAAAATTCAATCACAGAGACGACATATAAATATACATATATATATATATATATATATATATATATATATATAAATATATATATAAATTTATACGGGGTGCGCCATCTCGAGCTTCGGTATAGAAACATTGAATAGCTTTAGAAAAAAAAAATAACATGGAAAATGTTATATGTTTATTTCGATTGGACCTTTACAATTTGTGTGAGCTCCTTTTTGAATACAATGTCGATCAAATGGCCGCCTTTGTTCTTGATCGCGAAGAAGGCTCTTTTCCGGGCATTTTCATAACTTTTTCGAGCGACTCGGTCGATATATTGGCCATTTCGGTGCGAATACTGTTCTTTTGTTGTTAGGTTATTCATGACTAAAATTGTACTGAACTGACGTTTCCAAAACGTTTCTACACAAGACAATCGGTTCACAAATGTCAAAGTTATTCAATGTTTCTATACTGAAGCTCGAGATGGCGCGCACTGTAGATGTCCGTATATAGCTCAAACAGCTCATGGTTCGTGCGTATACGAATGTCATTATCTTCTCTTACTGGACCAAAGAATACGTTCTTTTGGTGTTAGGTTATTCATGACTAAAATTGTACTGAACTGACGTTTCCAAAACGTAACTACAGGAGACAATCGGTTCACAAATGTCAAAGTTATTCAATGTTTCTATACCGAAGCTCGAGATGGCGCACCCCATATATATATATATATATATATATATAAATAAAATATAAATGTGCTACAACCAATTTTTGGCCTTGGCATCACGTAAGGTTTCGCAGCAGCAGTTGTAGTCCAGTGCTAGTCGATATATATATTCCAAAATATGGTCCTATGATTCACATCTTGCTCAGAAACTTTTCTGGATGGAGCCTCTGTATCCATCCGACACAGGTTACCAGCCCAGATGAGCCTTTTGTATATATAAAGTTAAACGTTCATGCGAATACGGATGTCATTTCCCACTCTAACTATACCAAAGATTGTCCAAAGCAATATCTTCTCAAATACGCCCAACGCCGACTTATTCGATTTTGTCATGATCCATGCTTCTGAGTAATACATCAGGAAATGCATTATCAGCGTCTTGTAGAGTTTAATTTTTTTTTCTCTGGACAGAACTGTACTTTGAGTATCGTTTCTGCTACCCATCATCTCAACCACCTCCACTTTACGCCTTTCCAATTATCTTTTCTTCTGTCTGATCAGACGTTTTTCCTCTCTCTCTTTATCTCTGAACAACAGCCCTTATTGCTCCCGCCTGCAGAGTTCGTTGTCGTGATATACTCTTCTCTGCAGTACCATCGTAGCATGTCTGCCTTCGAAGTTTAGTATAGCCAATAAACTCTTTGTCTGCCATAGCAAATGAGTTTGAGATACGCTTCCCCTGATAGTCTATACAGTCGGAGGCCGGAGGAGTCTCTCGGAGTAGTTGAGAGACCCTTGTTGAGAGGGCAGCGTCGGTCTACTGTGTTGCCTTGTAAATGTCGAGATGTGGGAACCTGATACTACAGCAAAGTCGATTAACCTTTCTCCATTAAAGTAAGGTGCGTCATGTAGGCTAAATTTTCCGATGGTTGGTCTAAAGATTTCTTCTCTCCCAATTTGTTCGTTGAGATCACCGATGACAATTTTGATGTCATGCTTGGGGCAGCAGTCGTAGAGGCTTTCCAAGCGCACATAGAATTCGTCTTTCTCCATCTCATCTTTAGCATTTGTCGGAGCGTGTCCACACACATATAAGGCTAATGTTGAAAAATTTTGCTCTGATGAGTATCGAGGCGAGACGTTCATCTACAGCCGTGAACCTGGAGACGAGTCTTCACCGCATTCAAGTATGTGTTGCCTCTCATGGCCACAGTAGTAGATGTCACAGGTTGCTAAATTTATGCAACCGTGTCCAGTCCATTGCATTTCCTGAATAGCATATCCGTACATCGTGATCCTTTTATTGTTTTCGGGGGTCGTTATGTTTTTTTTGCTCTAACGATAGTTGGGGTCTCCAGAATCCTTGCCACTGCCGCGGAACTAGCCACGGTTGGACTTACACCTCTGTGTCTGCCACCTGGAGTACATCTGTTTAGACTAGCCATCATTGCCTTAGGTACAGTTTTTCTTGTGTGTGTTTCATGGTTATTTTTGTTTTACGTCGTTATTGACCTCGAGGAGTCGCTCTCTAGACGACTTTTACGTTAAGCTTAGCCTGCTGTGATAATACAGGACTTCTTATAGCTTTAATAAATTGATTTCATCTTGTTTGGCATTTCGAACACACCGAGTGGTATTTGACAATACTATGTCAAATCAAATTGAAGTTTTTTTCAGGTGTACCTCAAAGGGCAGTCACTTTGTGCCTCTTCTATTTATATTATTTATTAATGATCTTTCATTAATATTTCAGCTACAATAACTCGGTTGGCCATGAACAATTGTATACAGATCTAAATGGTTTAGATTTAAGTCCATTAAATTCAAAGTAATTATTTTTTTGGTCTTTACTGATAAACAATTAAGTGTCGACTTTATCTCGAAAATTCCAACTTAATTTTCGTACTGATAAATATTAAGTATCAACTCTTTTAAAAAGTCGACACTAACATTTAATTTAGAGTCAACAAATTCAATAAATCAAAGTGTTCTAGGAACGATGGTCCAATACTCTCATTATTTACACCATCGGAATGATCGAGTTGCAGAAAAAGTAGAGAATGTGCTTGAGACTGTTAAAAAAGCAAACTTATTGTGTGACTACAGATAACGGACGAACCAAACGATCAAAACAGTTGAAAATTTAAACGAAGATTTAAAAGAGATAAAAGTACACAATATTGTTTCAATAAGATGTGCTTACACTTTACAGCTTTGTGTAAAAATTTTTTTTTAAAAAGACAAACTCAAATCATGGATATGTAAAAGACTTAGATGCCCGTTTAACAGATAAAGTAATTGTCATATTGAACGATCTCTATAGAAGGTATATTTTATATATTATTGATAGGCATGTACAATATATTATTTCAAGCAATAATTTGCCCCATCCTGAAGTTGGTGTACCAACTTGGAACTCAACATTTTTATTGTTAAACAAAATAAATTAAGTATGAACAATTCTGTAAACCATTTGTAGTCTAAGAATTTGTCGTTAACGAATTGGGATGAAGGCTCATTGGTTAAGGTTTATAAGCCTATATATGCAACGGCTCAAAAATTAAAAAAAGAAGAGCTTTACTTGCCGATTTTTATAAATTAAGCAGCCGTTCAGCAACCGAGCATAAGCTGCTGGATAGTAGTTCCTGCTGAAAAAAGTTTTAATAATATTTTATGGACAAACAACAACAAACAAAAGCACAAATCGTGTTATAAAAAGACTTTTGTGTTCTTGTTTACTCTTTTTAACTTCTTTCTTATAAAATAAGTTGATGAACATTTTTCTAGTCTACATATAGGTGCGTTCACAGTTTGATGAAAGGTCTCAAATTGTGGTAGGTAACTATTCCTATTGAACTGTGAGCAGGTAAAAGTGCTGTTAGGTTTGAAAAAAGTTATAAAAAATACCGACTGTAGTGTTCGATTCGCATGAACAACAGACTTTATTTCAATTAAAAATCCATTATTACGCAATAAAACTATGAACATCTATTTATCATTTTTATACCCGTCACACATAGTATAAACGGGTATATTCAAGTTTGTCGCACTAAAGAAGACGTCAAAGACGGCATAAAGTATATATATTTTTGATCAGCTCGATGAGACGAGTCGATCCAGCAATGTTCAGCTGTCTGTCTGTTCGTCTGTTTGTCTGTTGCGAGGTAATTTATTTGCTCAGTTTAAAAGATATGGAGCTGAAACTCGAAACTTAAGCTTTTCTAATTTCTTGGTTGTTTGTATGTTAAATTCAGAATGCCACATCCACTCAGAGATATAGCCCCATACAAATTTAGCGCCCATTTCATTTATATATGAAAATAGGTATTATTTTTGAACGTATTCACTCCAAATTGGGTAAAAATACACCTAATATCAACCTGTGTACACACTACCGATATAATACGGATCGGGTCACTATAATATATAGTCCTAAACAAACTTTCCTATCATTCTCTGATAGTTCAAATTATTGTTGTATCTGTATTTTTCGCTTAAAATTGGATACCAGTATTGTGTATAAACATGAGTTGTATCAGCCCATTGACCAATCCCATCTCAAAGTTATTCTAAGCCACTGATCATCACATACTATACATACTGATTATAGATTCTTTTGACGGGTATTTAAGCTTCGGTTCTACCGAAGTTAAAGTTTACAGTCCTGCTATCATACTTTTTGTTACGTTCTATTTAGTTGTGCTATTATGCTACTTTTACTTTATATGTAAAACAACAATAAAAGATTTACTTTTAAGTACCATAATATGAGAATTATCATTGAACGTGGAACACCCCAAATAGTAGTACAAATTTTTATAATTCGAACACTTCACCATAATGGTCTGAGTATTGAGTAGTAATAAATTTATGGTGTCTTTGTATATGCGCTTTCTGCACATCGGCTGTTCAGAAGGTAGTTTTGTGGTTTTCGTTCTTCCTGAGAAAGTCATTTATTTCTTGTATTATTTTTATTTTGAAGACAGGCTCGAAAAAACCTTTAAAACATCTGAAACTCATATACTTAAATTAAATATATTTTTCGGGCTGATCACTTCTGTATATATTTATTTTATTGGGGTACAAATACTTCTTCACGGGAATTTTAAAAAAATCTCTGAAAATAAGTTTGAGATATTTTTAAATATCTTTTATTAAGTAAGTTTTATGTGATAAGTTTGTATTTTTAAAGAGTCGAAATAATACAAATGATACAAGACATGGAAAAACGTTTACGTTTCGGTAAAACCGAAGCTCAAATCCCTGCCACACGAAATTTTTTTTAGTTCATTTATGATCATCAGTGTCGAATTATATTCCGCTTAAAATGCAGATATAACAATAATTTTCTTGAAAAAAGAAAAAAAAGTTTGTATGGGGTCTGTATGTTATAGTGGCCCGATCCTTGTCATATCGGTAGTACATTCATATGATGACAATAGAAATGGTTTTACACAGATTGGAATAAATATATTCATAAAAAAGAACTATTTTTTCATACAAAAAACTAAAAAAAATTGGCGGTAGATTTGTATGGAATCTATACCTCGAAATGGGCGTCTTAGTTTTGATATTGGATGTCATTTGAAGTGTTTTTACCCAATTTGTAGTAAACACATTCATAAAAAATAATCAAAAGTGGTAAGTTTGTAGGGGGCTATACCAAAAAGTGGGCGTGGCACCTTGGTTCTGACATACAAACTGCCTAGGATCAAAAAATCTTAAGTTGAAAATTTCATGGCAATATCAGAAAAATGTATTGCAACAGACAGACGGACATGGCTAGATCGATTCGCCTGGTTGAGCTGATGAAGAATATATATACTTTATGGGGTCTCCAATGCTTTATTTAATGCGTTTCAAACTTTCCGACTATGTGTGGCGGGTATAAAAATAGTCATCTAAAAAGAATTCTTACAGTCTTAAAAAAAAATTATGAACTTAAAAATAATTCTTTAATTTAAAAAAAATAATAATAGTTATATTCGGAGTAATAAAAATCGGTAAATAATTCATAAATACGGTCCCTGCTTCAAACACATCTTTCCTTGTAACCCTTTGATGTGATACTATGCTAATATTTATGTCGCCCAAAAACACCTTGAATATTCAATAGGCTTATGCAAAAAAAGTTTATATGTCCTCTGATCTTCTCCCTTTAAATCTTTCAGTAAATTATGAAAGAATCTGCACTATTGTTGTCTTTTTGCAATCCATTGACGCACCCACAGTTTTCGGTTCTTAATTCTTGTTATTTGCAGCGTTCCTGAAAACCCTACTTTTGTGCATTACAACAAAGCTAACTGGTCTAGCTTCACAAGACGCTCTCAGATTGTCGTACCCTAATTGACGCAATAGTACGCGAGCGTATTTTCAGAGAAACCATCTGCAAAGCCCTTCCTGGCGCATTCCTCATATGCGTCCTAATTTTCCACCAGAGGCCATTTTGTTGGCTGAGAAACGTGATCAATTTGCTTGATCCTGGTGATGAGCGTATTGCACCCCTTACGCGCAGAACACCGGCGGTCCAAGTGGATCAGGCACTTGGAGGAGTGCAAGATGGGATCTAAGAAGCTCTAGAAATTCATAAGAGATCTCTCCGGCAGCAAGAATCCGCAATCCAATGTGGCTATCACAATACACTAGAACAGACAAGTGTGCGCCCCAATTTGGCCGGCAATTTATCGAGCATCCACCCAAACCAGACAAGCACAAAAGAAGTACTATCAGAAAGTTCAAAGCGCTAGCTTCTTGATCCCGGATGAAGTTGCAGCTGTAATAAAAAGCGCAAAACCATCTAAAGCAATCGGTCCCAATGGTATATCGATGCTCGCTTTTAAGAAAATAAGTGCAAGAAGTGTGGAATACTTGACCAAAGTGATAAATTTAACCATCACGAAACTCAAAATCGCCAATGTTTGGAAAGTTACTACGGTCATCCCACTTCTCAAACCGACTAATCCTGCTGATATGGGGAGCTTATACCGCCCGATCTCCTAGCTGTCAACTGTAGGGAAAGTCGTTGAGGCACTCATGCTTGGCTTTAGAAAGTGCAGCTGCACTGTCACGGAGCTTACTTAAATGACGACACTTATTGCAGACAGTCTCAATAGCAAACGGCCAAGCCATCGCTCTCTTGTCGTTGCACTCTTGTCGATCATGATATAATGCTCAATGATTTACTGGACTCAACGACTTTTAATAACATGAAAATGTGGCTTTCTGCCTATCTCAATGGCAGAAATGAGTACGTTCAAAAACACAACATCCCATCATAAAAAGCTTAAAATGAGTGTTCCGCAAGGAGGCGCCATCTCTCCTATTCTGTTTAATCTCTATATGGCGAAACCGCCAGCTCCACCTCTAGGAGTAGAGATTATATCCAATGCAGATGATTGCTCAGTCAACGCATCAGGCACAGACATCACGAACATCTCACAAAAGATAAATAACCTTGAGCAGTTTCATCAATTTTTTAACAGTAGAAAGCTAAACTTGGCCCCTGCCAAATCGACTGCAACTCTTTTCACTACATGGACGAAGAAAGTGTTTTCCATATTGGACATCACCATCGGTGGAAGAACAATACCCACTGTCAATACTCGAAAATCCTTGGAGTCACGTTTGACTGCTTTTTTACGGTTCTATTCACATGCAACCAACACCATCTCAAAAGTGAACAAAAGAATGAAAATATTAAAAGCTTTAGCAGGCACCACATAGGGCAAGGATAAAGAAACACTCATCACCACCTACAAAGCCATCGGTAAGTCTGATTCAAACTATGCCGCCCCAGTATGGAGCCCATTTATCAGCAATACCCAGTGGCGTCATCTCCAAACAGCGCAAAATAATGCGCTCAGAATAGCCACTGGATGTGTTTCCAAGACATCACACCTGCACGACGAAACGGCAATGCTGACAGTAAAACAACATAGTGATCTCCTTACTAAGCAGTTTCTACTGTCCAGTTATGCACCTCAACACCCGTGCAATCCTATCGTCTCGAGTAGGAGTCTGTTTCGAAATAATTGGCAGGATCTATGGAAATATAATAGCAATATACAACATGCTATCCCAAGCACAGGGAACCACCAAAACCTTGGCCGGTGGAGCGCCTTTTAACTGAACAAATTATCTTGTGCAAGTGTGAATGAGATAGACTACATGACCTATCAAATTCATTGTAATATAAGAATCAGTTGCATACTTTTTTGGCTTATTATTAATTTGAACTGCATATTTTTTGGCTCAAAAGTGTCAGTAAAGTGACCAGCTACTCCGTTTCACTGTTTATATTTATAACGTACTCAGTTTAATTTACAGAAGACAATGTGTTGTGTTGCTACACTAAATGTGTAAATAATAAGAAGTACGATAATTTAAGTTATCGTTTCGTTTGTTGTTGGCCGTGTGAAGAAACTGTTCACTTTAAATGCGCTGGCCTAAATGGAACAATTTTTAATCGATTGACGATTTTGAATGCTGGTAAGCCTGGTGGCCTACGTTGGTCTTGCCCGCGTTGTTTTCAACTCGAAGGAGACTTGACCCGTGTGATCAATACGGTGCGAAATAGTGTATAAGCGATTGATAAAAATGTTAAGCAGCTTTCCGTAGATTTAACTAACCAAATGAAAATATTTGGTGAATATAATTTTCTTTAATCTCCTAAAAGATAGAAGTCAAAGCTTGTGGATTTACCATCAACTTCTGCCTTAACCACTACGTCGTCTGATGCGCCATTGATTATTTTTATCAACATCACCTGTTCATATTAATGCATGCTCAGTCGATATAGAGCCAATTCAACAGACTCAGCATCCTCCGCCTGTAAACTCGATCAGTTCTGATGTCGATACCGCTCTGAAGATCACTACAGGTGTAACTAACACGGAACAAAACTTATCGATTCTGCAACCGGCTGTTGGACCAAAGCTGAATTACGTCGAAGCTGCTACTAATTCTGCTAATGCTGTTCCTCAAATAAATGTTCGTTTGGAAACTGACACAACCACTAACTCTGCCAAAATTCTTAATACCTTGGCACCACACAAACACATTTTTGTGTTACGGTTTATTGAATCAACAACTGCGGAGGACTTTTTGGAATACGTCACTTCAAAAAGTTGCATTATGGCATCAAGTGTCGCTGTGCAAAATTTAATTTTAATTATGCTAGAAACATTGCCTCTTTTAAACTTAACGTTCGTTTTGAGTTTTTTGACAACTTATGCTGTTCCAGTTTTTGGCCTCAATTTACATAGGTTAAAGAATATGTGCCAAAAAAGAGGCCTGGGTCTACTCGTCAAGCCGCTATTGTACCACTACCTCTCGCAGGATCTTCACAATTTACATCAAATTCTTTACATTAAATTCTCCTCTTATTGCTAATTACCAAAATGTAAGAGATCTGAAAAGCAAGCTTATAGATAACATATATACGTCAAAAGCATTGACATAAATGCTGATATTTTTGTAATTACAGAGACTTGGTTCAAACCAAGAATTTAAAATTCCGAATTAATGAATACTAAATTTACAATTTTCCGTTAGGATCGTAGAATGTGTAAAGATTTTACATCAGAATTGTTTTGTTATGTTTCATCTGAAATCAAATATGCGTTGTTATTCGCCTTCAGATTTGTGGATTATTTATCACATGCTCTTACATTCCACCAGCATCTGATGTTAACATTTATTAACTACATTCTTCTGCAATTAATTAATTAATTCAATTTTAAAATCATTAAATTGAAATGATGTTCTCATTGATTTTGGTGATTTTAATCTACCTAGAGTGTCTTGGGTAATTTGTGAATACTCTTCATCCATGATTTCTTCAGTCCATTTCGATTTTTTGATACTCTTTTTAATCTATCGTAACATCAAATTAATAATATATTCAACTGTTCCAGTAGATTGCTTAACTTGGTATTTGTTATTCTTCGGGTACAGATAATGTGCCTTCGGTATACTTAAAATGTGTGCGTTTTCATTATGTGATTCTCTAATATATCTCTTTAATCTATCTCTTAAGGAATCTGTATCTGTACCTCAAACTTGGAAAGAATTTTTTATAATTGTCCTCCATAAGAAGGGCTATAAGTTGTACAAATTCAATTATAGAGGTTGAAGTAGGACTGTGTGATTAATCGATTTATCAATGAACAATCGAATATTTTGTATAATCAACTGATCAATTAGTTAAAGAATCAAAAATTGATTAATCAACTAATTATTTAATCAATAATCAAGTAGTTGATAGAGAGTAGGGGACAGTCTCGGCATTGCTTAGCAAAAGTGATGAGAAAGCCTTTTCCAGGTGAGAAGCAAAAAAAAAAAAAAAAAAAAAAAAAAAAAAAAAAAAAAAACAAAGAAAAACGTTAACTTCGGCGGAACCGAAGCTGAAATAGCCGTTACATGGGCGTGGTGTCTTGGTTTTGACTCTGGATGACAAAAGAAATGTTTTTACCCAATTGGGAGCGAGTACATTCATAAATAATTACTATTTTTAAAGAAAAAATCGATAAAAATTGATAAGTTTGTATGGGGGCTATACCTAAAAATGGGCGTGGCACTCTCATTTTCGAACTCAACCTAGTCGTTGCCGAGAAAAGCTTAAGTTTAGAATTTCAGCCCAATATCTTTATATCTTCATCGAATAAATCGCATAGCAACAAACAGACGGACAGACAGACGGACATGCCTAGATCGATTCGTCTCATCGAGCTGATCAAGAATATATATACTTTGTGGGGTCTCCGATGCCTCCTTACATGCGTTACAAACTTTTGGACAAACTGAATATACCCGTTTACACTATGTGTAACGGGTAAAAAAAAAAAAAAAAAAAGGTCTTCACTTTTCATCATTTTTAAGTTATACTAAGATTAAAGAATGTAAAAAAAATCAAAACATTATGCCAAAAAAATATGTTTTGATAATCATGATTTATTAGCAACAATCGATTTATTTTTACAATCATTAACAATCGATTATTTCCAACAATCCACAGCCCTACGCTGAAGTCTGCTCGACTGCACGATACCCTGTACTCAATCTTAATGTACCTTAGGCAAAGTTCTATCTTTATAACCATACCTCATTGTATTGGGTTTTCATAAAAAAACTTAGAAAATGTTTTATTTTTGTATGGTGGCTATACCCAAAATTTTGTTGGCCCCACCCATATAGAGATATTTCATTGGGACTATCATAGATATAATTTATACCAAAATATCACTTCCTAGAATAAGAAACAATAACGTTTTTTATTCAAAAACCCACAATTTTAGAGTAGATTTGTATGGGGGGTACCCCTTAAAATGGGGCTAGAAACAAACCGTTTGCAAGTGCACACTTGACGGCTTAGCAGAACTTAAGTTTCAAATATGGTGTCCCTATCTCTTATAGTCTCCGAGACAGACAGACGGACATGGCTAGTTCGACTCCCCTTCCAAAGCTGATGAAGAAAATATATACTTATACTAGGAAGTATATATATATAAATAAAAAAAATGTGTCTTTTTTTCATTTAAATGTACCTAAAATAGCACACATTTACCTTAAAAGTTAAAACTCAAAATTCTCATTTTCGAGTTGACATGCTAAGCTGTTTGTCGTGAACATATCTATCAACACAAAAGAGATGTAGTACCTATTTGTCATATTTTTCTATAAAAATTCAGTGAGCAGAAATAATATAAAATCGAAAATCAAGATTGTCGCTATATAGTCGTTTTTACTAATATCGGGAAAGTATTACCCATAAAAATCTCTCACGTGTGTGCTGGGTTTTCCTGTTGAAATTTTTAAAAGTTATTCTTTCCAACTTACATTGTAAATTAATGTTACTGGCGCAATAAACAACTTACAGTAGTAAATACAGCCGATGCAGTAGACCACGAAAGGCAAGGAACTAGTACGAGTGGTTTTGGCCAATTAGTAGCTGCAAGAGACGCCATCTGTAAATACAATAAATATTTGTAAAATATTTATTTAAAAAAAATGATAATTTTCATAAGCTTTGTAATCGCAGCTGCACTCACGGTTGAAAAGCTAGCAAATATTGTTGTTTATATTTTTTTTTCTTCAAAGTCAAACAATTGATCAATCAATCGATAACTTTGTATCCGCGGAGAAATTTTAAAAACTTCTGCGTCCTAAAAAATCATAGAAATAATCCAATATAACAAAAAAAAAAAAAAAAAGTTTGTAGCGTGTATTTATTGAGTAAGTTTAAAGATATAACAAAAAAAAAACTTAAAATAAAAGAAAGGACAATAATACATTAGGAAGTTATGAAAATACTTGTGATGCCTACCAGGAATGAACACACCGGCCACTATCGCGGCTTAGTAGTGTCGCACACCTGGTAGTGCATCCTAAAATCTAGTAATTCATTCACCGCTTGCCATTGGTGTCCACACCAGCCACTATCGCGGCTACGTAGTGGCCATCTACAATGGTCAGCAGTTTACCAAATGCTTGCCATTGGTGTCCACACCAGCCACTATCGCGGCTACGTGGTGGCCACCTTCTGGCGGTGCTTCCTACAAAAGGGCGCATTGTGGTGCAGGCTGTCCACTATCGCGTCCTTTTCCTGCAACCACGCGTCAGTTTTAGCGGGGCTTTCGGGGGCTGGCCTAATCAACATCGTCCACTATCGTGGCCTGGTGGTGCCTTCTGGTACACTTAAAATGTGTGCGTTTTCATTATGTGAATTAAAGGAATCTGTCGCACCTAAAATTTGGAAGAAAATCTTTTATAATTCCCCTCCATAAGAAGGGCTGTAAGACGGACATACACAGTATGTTCAATAAATAAGAGGACTTTTTGTCTATTTTTTTGTCTATTGAACGTTAATAACATTAGAAAGGTACAGATCCACCTTTCAAAATTTTAAACATGACAACCAAGTTACATACATGGAGTTGGCTGCGTTTGAAATGTTATCAACGTTCAAAAGATGACGTTACGTGTTCCATGATTTAAACAAAAAAGTCCTCTTTTTTATTGAACACACTGTGTATCCAATTAAAGAGGGATTTCAAAGTTATGCGCAATACCAAATAATTTTCATGTAAATCCCCTTTTTCTACAAATCTTTTGGGAGCTTACATCTTTAGAAAAAATGGCTTTACTAAAGGTTTACAAACAGACGTTAATTACACATATTTAAGTAAAGCATGTGATTGTGTCAATCAAGTCTTACGGCTTTATAAACTTGAGCGTTTAGAGTTACCTACAAGTTTGATTAATTGGATTTCGTCCTACTTGTCTTTTCGGTATACAACGTGTGTTATTTGATAACACAATATCGAATCAAATTGATGTTCTTTCGGGTGTGCCTCAAGGGCGTCATCTGGGGCCTCTATTCTTCTTTATTTTTATTAACGATCTTTCAAACGTTTTTCCTATTGCCACGCTTTTAATGTTTGCAAAAGACGTGAAGCTGTGCTTCAGTTACAATGATCCGCTTGGCTACAAACTATTTCAGATAGATCTTAATGCACTTAGGTGTTGGTAAACGAAATGGTCTAGTTTTAAATTGCACCAGGTGCAAAGTAATGACCGTCTGTTAGCTTTATATCTTATTGAAAATAATGCACTTGAGCCAGTTTCTTCTATAAACTATCTTGGTGTCCTTTTTTCATAAAAAGCTTGATTTTGCTTCGCAAACCAAGCAATTAGTTTGCTTCTGGTTTATTAAACTTTGGTCAAAAGAATTTTGTGGCCCATATATTACGAAACTATTATGTACGTCATTAGTTCGTCTTACACTAGAGTATGTCTCTTCTGTTTGGAATCCACAATATGCAACGTATCAGGTGATGTTAGAGTCTGTGCAAAAGCAATTTCTTCTTTTTTGCTTTGCGAAGTTATGTCTGAAATCCACTCACAAATTTACCACCATATGCACATCTACTAAAACTTTATAAATCTACCAAGCTAATCGCTGGTGTTGTTGACACTCAATATATTCTGCAATTGCTAAATTTTTCATTGAATACAAACT
>JAEIFJ010002201.1:0-16000 GCA_018903435.1 Leucophenga varia | reverse complement strand
ATGTAGTAATACCTTGTTTCATTTGTCTAGCTCAATTATTTGCAAAAATAAGACGAATATTTTTTTTGGTTCACCCGCCGCTCGTTTTTCCAATGGATTATACTTTTCTCGGTGTAATAACATTTATACCGAGTTTCGTTTCTCTTGTTCAATTATTTGCAAAAATAAAACTATTTTTTTTATCGCTTTTATGGGGCCTCGTCCATCGTCCATTTTTTCAAACTTCTTTTTTTTTCATGTATACCGAATTAAATTTCTCTCAAATACTTCTATGGGACCCCCCCCCCCCGGGCCCCGCCCCCCTCCATTTTGTAAAACTACATACTTCCTTTTTGTGTAAGTTGGACCAAAATATCAACAAAATTTAATTGAAATACGTGGAGTTGTTTCAGGAAATATTAGATGAATTAATGTTTAATTCAATGGGAACAACGCCCGCCACTCCAATTACTGGTATGAAAAATAGTTTTTGTCCGATTCTTAGACCAACTGAATATACACACAAAATTTCAATAAGAATCAGTCAACCCGTTTTCGTGGAGTATTGTTACAAACGCTGTGACATGATATTTTTATATATTATTTAGCAGGTACCCGCGGCTTTGCTTGCGTTTTTTTTTTTTTTGCTTCTCTTTCTTTTCAAAAAATGTGGGTTCAAATTTTGGAAATCCCTAAACACGACTAACCATCATTCAAAAGCGCCTAGTTTCAAGTCTCTACGTCTATTCTAGCCAAATGTATGACTTTTTTCAAGGCTCTCATTAGAACCCCGGGTCAAAATTTGCTCACTTGTAATAAAAAAATTGGTCAAAAAGTCTATATTGGGTCCACATATGGGTCCCAGGTCCAAATTCCGGAAATCCCTAGAATACCTTGAAGGCCAAAAATGTTTTTTAACCATCTTTCAAATGAGCTCTGTTTCAAGTCTCTACGTATATTCACTCCAAAGATATGGCTTTCCGGTTTCAAGGCCCCATTTGGCCCCGGGTCAAAATTTTCTAAAATCCCGTTCTAAGTGCTCTCACCTGTTATAAAAATAAAAAAAATTGGTTAAAAAAATCTATATTGGGTTCACATATGGGTCCCAGGTCAAAATTCCGTAAATCCATTGAACACCTTGAACGCCAAAACTGTTTTTAACCATCTTTCAAGTGAGCCCTGTTTCAAGTCTCTACTCTACTGTCTATTCATTCCAAAGATATGGCTTTCCCGATTCAAGGCCCCATTAGGCCCCGCGTCAAAATTTTCCAATTTTTTTCCTTTCTGACCACATCTATGATGAAAGCAACAAAACAAAAAAAAATAGCTCAAATCGATCGAGTCATTCTCGAGTTTTAGCGTTGTTAAAGCTATATATTTCTATATATATAGATAGATTCAGGGTGATTGAGGGTTGCTTTTTTTTTAATTTTAAACAATTTTTTTTTTAAGTTTTTACGTTACAGCGATGCAAAATCTATAAGATACTTGTCGACCTATGTTATTTCGCCATGGGCTGCCAGACACACCTTGGCTTCCTTTGATGCAGGTTAGTCCAAAAAAGTCCGCTACCCTTAACAGTTTCTTGGTCTCTAGTTTATTGTGAATGATTTATGTTTCGTCGATAGTTTTGCGAGTGTAAAAGAGACAAAGCTATATTTTAATGCTTCAAATTAATCAAAACCTTTTAAAAATTTTGTAAAATTTTGTTGGAAAATAAATTTTTGCTGGTCAACAAAAAGTTAAAATTTGTAGAAAAAATTACCGCCATTTTTTTTTTTTTAAATTTTATTTTGATGAAAAAATTTTTGTTTGATAATTTATTTAAATCCTTTATTTATTTATTTATTTTTTGAAAATATTTACATTTAAATTTTTGCATTATTTAGTTACGTCGTACGATATTATTAAGTTCTCAAAATCCGTATAAAATACAAAATTCAATATTGAATTTTTTTAATGCTTGCAAAGCTCTGCACTAAAATAAATCTAAATCGTTTTTACTAAAAAAAACCCACACACACACACACCCAATGTAGATTGCCTTGCTGTGCTGCTGCTACTGCTTCTGTTCCTGCTTCTGCTCCTGCTGCGGCTGCTGTCAGAAGACCAAATGCTGCATTAATTTAATTATATAAATATTTTTGCTAGTATTGTCTCAAGTTATTCTTTTCATGAAAAAATTGTTTTGCCCCCTTTTGCTCTACTCCTCCCTGCTGGCATTATAATTGCCTGCCGAAAGAGTAAATAAATCTAATTAGAATTTTTGTTTTTTTTTTGCTATTTATTTTGTTGTTGATTTTTATTGCTGTCCATTGAAGTTAAAATGTAAAAATATAAATAAATAAATAAATAAATCAAATAAATATTTTCTACAACAAAAATATAAGAAATGTGGCACAAATTTTTAAACCTTAATAAAAATTTTTGAAAGTTTATTCTTGTAGACATTTTAATTGAAATATATAAAATATTTAAAACATTTTTAGCTTTTGACTTTAAATAAGAAACAATTATTCTTTAGCTTAAAATGTCAAATTAAAAATTTTAGCTGTCATTTTTCTAAAATGTATGTTTTCTTCAAAAGATAATCTTTATAAGCTGCAATGCACGAGTTATCTTTTAATTATAAAAAAAAAAAAAAAAAAACTTTTTAAGAATTTTTTAAATAAAGTGCTGAATTGATAGGTTATTCAGTGCGCTGAATACACTACAACACATAGGCCAGAAGCGGCCCATTGTGATACCACAGGATCTCAGAGAAAATGGGGGACAAGACACACAAAATAAACTAGAAACTACCATCATTTGGACGATTATTTATCGATTTTATTTACTTCAGTTGTGTATATTTCGAAGATTCTTATAGAACTATTTGCCCAAATGTAACAAAAAGAAACGTTAAAGTCGAGTATGCTCGACTGCAAGATACCCTGTACCCAATCTTTATGAACCTTAAGATCGGATCTATTTTACTACCATATCTCATTGAATTGATTTTTCATACAAAAACTTAAAAAATCGGGTATATCTTTGTATGGGGGCTATATCTAAAATTTTTTTGGACCTCTCCATATTGATCCATTTCATTGGCATAATTTATACTAAATTTAGACTTCCTAGAAATTTAGAAATTTAGACTACCTATAATAAGAAACAATGTCGTTCTTATTCAACAACCCAAAATTTTGGGGTAGATATGTGGGGGGTGCCCCTTAAAATGGGGCTAGAGAAAAACCGTTTGCAAGTGCACCCTTCGACAGGGCGGGCTAAGTTTCAAAGGGGCCCTACCTAAGTCTCGAGAAAATCACTCTCATACACAGACGCACGGAAAAGCAGTTCGACCCCCCAAGCGAAAAAAAAACAAGGGTCCCGCGTTACAAACATTAGCTTAAGTTTCAAATAGGGGCCCTACCTAAGTCTCGAGAAATCACTCTCAACACAGACGCACGAAAGAGTTCGACCCCCCAAGCGAAAAAAAACAAGGGTCCCGCGTTACAAACATTGCACAAACTTAATATACCCTTAGGGTACAGGCTATAAAAATCTAGTTCTACAGAGCAAATGTTCAATACCCCCCTCAGAGTTTTCACAGCTCGCAGCATGGTTCGTTTGTTGGAACTTTTTTCTCACGTGTTTACAAAAGAGAGTGTACTTCTGTAAGTATTGATATAAGTATTCGCATAAAGTGATTTTTGAGTCGCAGTGTGATTAGCGACTGCGACTTAAAAATCGCAGTGACTGCAAACAGTGATAAAATCGCAGTTCGCGAAAAACAATCAGCGATTACTCAACAGGTTCACTGTTCGCGAAGAGCGATTCACAAATTGCCGATAGCTGAATTTGTTGACTGAGGAACATGAAAGTCGTAAAATCACTAGTTTCAGTCACAGTACGACATTGCGTTTTTTTAAATCACTGTGAAAAAAAATCATCAAAAGTAATTTTTTAACAACACTAATTGGTATTTCTGATCTGTTCAGTTAGAAGACATTCGTGGTCTTGTTTCGATTGTACATTGTCCACTTCGCCTTGGTAAGCACTGCATTGGCCAGGGAGTCTGAAAGATTAGCCTCTTCATACTTTTGTTCCGTCAATGAAGATACTGGGTGAGTTATCCCTTTTCCAAGCCTAGCTCTACCACTCATGTCATGATGGAATAAGGACATCGTATCTCTTGTTAAAGCCAATGCTTGGAATACAATTGTCTGTATTAGAGAGAACTTCAGCTAGGGACTTACAATCAATGATCTTAACGCTTCCAACAGTTGAGGAGCCCCACAAATTACTGACTCTCAACATGATTGCCAAGATTAAGGCTAAATGGGAATGTTACTTAATTGAAAATGAAATATACTCTTCATCCTATTCCATGTCAAATTGTGGAAAAAACAAACTAGAGAAGAAAAAATCGACACACACCAACTCCTTCTTTCCTACTCCTACTGCTACATTTTTTCCGTTTTCTTTTTTTCTTTTACCAAAGATTTTTAAGCGAAAAATCTTTGAACTGAAAGTATGAAGTTTCGCGCAGTAATTAAAAATTTACACATGAGATGAGATTGAGCGCAATAAGAAAAATGTCCGATTTAGATCATTTTTATATGACATCGGCAAAAAAAAAAAAAAGTTTTTATTTTATTGAACTACATTATAGAATATAAACAAGACCAATAATCTAGACGTTATAAAAAATTAAATCTTTTTCAAGCTCTTTCTAAGAACATAAATCGAAAAGCAGTTTGGTCGTCATTTTGTTTTTAGTATTTTCGATAACGGAAAAGAATGAAAATATACAGCAAAATGTTTTAGGTCAAGAGCTCTCGAGCCCCTGGAGTAAAGGCATTAATTTCATTTGGAGTCGGTTTTGCATTGCTCCTCTAAACCGAAAACTATTAACGTCGCTGATGCTTATACCTTGCTAAATTAAGTATGTATATAGTATGTACATATTTAGCAAACTTAGATGCTTTGATAATTCGGTGTGACTGGAAATAACAATCCAGTTTTGATTTTTTTTTTTTCCTTACTATTTTCAAATTGAAAAATTTAATTTAAGAACATTTTTTTAAAATAATAATTCAAAATATTGGGTTGTTCAATAAGTAATGTCGTATTTTTTCAATAGATGGCGACTCTTTAACATATCTTAGGTTGTATCGGGTCATCCTGTACGGCGATTTAAAGAGGACACCCAGAGCTACAAGGACACCCAGACTGTGTTGGGATCATATGTTTCAGTCTCAAGTTATAGCGCGCCAAAGATGGAGTCCACCAAGCAAAAAATTCACCATATTTTACGTTTTTACTACCTGAGGTAAAAATCCAACGAATGCGGCCGAAAAATTTGTAAAGTTTATGGGCCCGATGCTGTAACGATTCGCACAGCACAGCGTTGGTTCAATCGATGTCGTTCTGATGTAGTTGGCCGGTAGGCCAATCCTCGTAGAAACCGATAAAATAGTCGAAATCATCCAAGTGGACCGGCATGTTAGCACTCGTTCGATTGGCCAGGAACTGGGTATAAGACATACAACCATTTGGAACCATTTGCAGAAGATTGGATTTCAAAAAAGCTAGATGTTTGGGTGCCACACGAATTAACGCAAAAAAAATCTTTTGGATCGCATAAACGCTTGTGATACGCTGCTGAAACGGAACCAACTCGACCCATTTTTAAAGCGGATGGTGACTGGAGGTGAAAAGTGGATCACTTACGATAACGTCCAGCAAAATAGGTCGTGATTAAAGCGGGAGGCAAGCCGACCCAAACCATCGCCAAGCCCGGATTGACGGCCAGGAAGGTTTTGCAATGTGTTTGGTGGGATTGAAAGGGAATCATCCACTAAGAGCTGCTCAACTATGGCGAGACGCTTAATACGATCATCTACTGCGAGCAACTCGACCGTTTGAAGCAGGCGATTGACCAGAAGCGGCCAGAATTGGCCAACAGGAAGGGTGTAGTGTTTCACCAGGACAACGCTCGGCCTCACACATCTTTGATGACCCGCAAGAAGCTACGGGAGCTCGGATATGATGTCCTATCGCACCCACCGTATAGTCCGGACCTGGCACCAGTGAGTGATTACCATCTATTCCGGGCCATGCAAATCGCTCTTGGTGGTACTACGTTGGCCTCAAAAAAGGCTTGCAAAAACTGGTTGTTGAAGACGACGAATAATTTTGTTTGTTAACTTTGTATAAAACAAGAACGAACGCTGAAGTCGAATATGCTCGATACCCTGTACCCAATGTTTATGTACATTAAGTTAAGTCCTATCTTAGAGAAAAAACCGTTTGGAGAGTTTTAGTTTCAAATGTGGAAGCTGTATCTTTTATAGTCTGCGAACTAATCATTTTCATATGGCAGACAGCAAAACATATGGACGGGCAGACGGGCATACTATATGTAGTTAGTTCGACTCCCCTCCCAATAAGGTCTATCTATAAACATGCGCCGCGGCAAACAGTGTTGTTGCATCATACATTTTCAGTCAAAAAACAAAAAAAAGGTGCGCTCCTATAATGTTAAAATTTTGCACAGTTGTTGAGTTTGAAGTAGCTAGGATAAACTTAAAAGATGGTTAATATTGGTCAATAACCCCATATAATTATTTTTAAAAATTTTGCATGGAATATACATGCAAATGGTTTTTTTTTCTCACCGAAACTCCATCAGAATTTAGTTAAAAGAAATATAGACCACTTATAGACCTATATTATATATTTTAAAATTTACTATGACAGATACATGCAAATGATTGTCTCTCTCACCAAAACTCGATCAAAAAATAAAAATGGGTCAAATAGGTGGGCCCTTAGAAGTAGCTCCATGGACCCTTAGTGAATAATTTCATTAAAATCTATAAAAAAAAAAAAGATTCTATTTTGGAAACCTAATTACCTTTCAAATGATGTACCGGTCAGCTGTTTCGAACTATCCATACTCTAGACATATAGAGACAAAGGAAAAAGTAAAAAAAAAAAATGTTATTTAGAGAACATCTCAAGACCGATTCTTAAGAAAAATTTCTCGTAGACATTTTTGGAATCAACGGTCCAAAATACATGGGAATAAATCTATGAGAAACCAGAACCTTTTAGCTCTAAACTAGTGTAATTTGCGTTCACTACTGATTTGCTGAATTGTTATCACAATTTCATTGTATTCCTTTATTAAATTATATGTTTTTTTTTACTATAAATAGAATTGTTAAAAATTGTTTTTTATTTATATCATTGTAAAAGTTCACGCCAAAAAAGTATGCACCTCTTTTTTTTTTAATGCATTGTAATTTTTGTGATTTGATTCGTGAAAATTGACAACTTTCTTTAATTGTCGAGAGTTTTCTCTCTGTGGTTCAAGTTTTTTTTTTTTTTTTTTAAAGAAAATGCCATTATCTTAAATTTTTTTTTGTAGTTAGAAGTTGGCAGGCAGATGTAGTTGCCTTTTTTTTCATAGAAAATTACTACTACGAAATTTAATGGAACCTCTTTCATACTCAAATATCTTTTGAACTACTTATGCTACCCGTCTGCGCATCATTTTAAATTAAAGAAAAAAATGCTATATTTTAATAAAAACCTTATATAAATATTAATATCAATGTATGTATGCAATTTTTTATAAGTTATTGTAGCCCAATCTTTCAATGACTTTACTTGAAAAAAATATTATATTTTAAGCAAATAAATTATGAATTCTTTTTTTAATGAAATAATTTTCTATCAAACTGAAATTCAATGGTCGAAAAATTGCTTTTTTGCCATGAAAATACCATAGTGCGGCGTATTGTTTATAAGTCCTTACCCTAAACAAGAGTGCAATTGCATAAATTCTTAATTTAAACTAAAATTCAAATAGACGAGTGCACACTGTAGCTGGCGGCTTTAGATCAAAATATTAAAATAAAAATCCAAGACATTTTACACTTGCTTTAACAAAGTAACAAACTGTCAGCTGCAACAGACAAATGGAAATCCAGAAAGCAGATAAAGACGTTCGTCTGTCTGTCTGTCTGTCTGTCCAGAACGAAAGAAAAAATAAATAAAAACAAAAAATAAATAAATAAATAAAAAGAAAGAAACAGAAAAGGAAAAATTAAACCAATGTTGCAGCCAAGCTGGCTTGTCTACTACAAAACTTTCATTTTATTTTGTTTTTTGCAACATTTTTATATATTTTTTTTTTTTTTTTCGCTGCAATTTTGAAGTAAAGTAAGTCGAGTCGTGTCGAGTCGAGTCAAGTTTTGTCAAGTAACACCTGTTTTTTCACACTGCGTATACATAATATACATAATATGCAACATACACACGTACACATACATATGTATGGTATATATGTATGTATGCAGAAGAACAACTTCCATTTTATTTTTTCTTTCTTTATGAAAAATGAATAAACGAAATGCATTTTGGCGCTTTAGTCGAAAAAGCAAATACAAAGAACAAAAAAATAAAAATAAAAAGAAAAATTCGTGTGAATAGGGCAAGCATGTCGAGCAAATGGCGCAAAATAAACAAGTGAAAACGTTTAGTTTTATACAAAGATTTTATACGCTACAGAAAGATGTAGGAGCACACTTGTAGCTTTTTTTTTTTTTTTTTTGAAAATTTAAACAAAATCTATTCAAAATTTAAAAAAATTTTCAATTTCAAAATGGCGGATGCAATATGACGACCTTCTAGTATCTCGGTAAAAGTAAATCTTATCAGATTTTATATTTACTGCATCCGCCATTTTGAAATTGAAAATTCTGGCATGAAATTTGGTTTCAGTGACCCGAAAACCTCCGAGTAATAAATTCCAAGCAAGTATAAGAAATTTTCAAAATGTTTTTTTACCCTCCCCACACCTCAAAGGGTGTTTACAATCCTTAAATTTGGACCTTTGCCGATATAAAGAAATACGTTTCTATATTTTTTTCAAGCTCAGTCATATAACCTTAGTTTCTTTAAGATCTGTGAGTATCACTTGGGTAGCTTTACTTGTGAGTGTTACAAACTTTTCAACGAAATTAATATACACAAATTATGCAGTGTATACAAAAAAAAAAAAAAAACAAAAAATAAAATGCAAAAATTCTGAAATGAAATGTAACGCTAAAAATACAAACGAAAAATCAACAAACCGCCGACGCAGTCACCACCAAAAAAAATCGACATGGAAACAATTACAAAAATAAAAAAATATTATTGTAAAAAAAAAAAAATGACGACAAGAAAAAACTACTTGCTTGCTGACTGACAAACAGACAGTTGAGAAGAACGAAAAGACCAAAGATGTCGTGAAACGCACGCTTGGAATAAAGTTTCTTTGGTTTTATAAATTATGTATGGAGTTACCGGCATGCAACGTTTAAGAGAAATTAAATAAAACATTTAATTGAATATGGCAGCATACTCGTTTTTCTTCTAATCGTTTGTAAACATTTCATTATAACATGAAAAAAAACAAAATTCAATCATTGCGTGTGCGTCTTCTTGGCGCAACTACAGCACTTCTAGTCTGCATCTGCCTGTGCGTCTTTTTAGTGCAATTGCAGCACTTCTAGTATCTGCTTGTGTGTCTTCTTGGTAATTGCAGCACTCAGAGCAATGTAATTTTCAATTATATTCAATTTTCTTTGCCTACAAAGCAACAACACTTGGCATGCTGTGTTACTGTTTTAGTTTAGCATTAAACAGCCTTTTCTGGGTCTTGTGTACTCTTTGTGAGCGAAAGGAAAAAAATAACTAGACTTCGGTTTGCTAAATATTTTTTTAAAGTAAATTTCAAGACGATACATCAACTTTAAAGTCGGGTTTTAAAAGTACCAAACGTATATCATATTAAATCAAACAAGAAAAAACGTTAACTTCGGTGGAACCGAAGCTGAAATACCCGTTACACAACACTTTTAATAGTTTATATGTTCACCAGGTGCTTAGATTAAATTTCTCGATGAATTTGGTCAAATTTGTATGGAGGCTTTATGTTATATTTGCCCGATCCTTACCATATAGAAAGTGTTCACTTAGGTGGACATAGGAATTGATTTTACCAAATTTAATTGAATTCATTCAGAAATAGTAAATGTTTTGATATAAAAACTCGAAAATGGGCGGTAATTTTGTATGGAGGCTATAGATTAAAAATGGGCGTGGCGCCTTAGATTTAACATTGGATGACATAAAAAGTGTTCTTACCCTATTTGGATTAAATATATTCATAAATAATACGTATTTTCATACAAAAAATCGAAAAAAGCGTTAAGTTTGTATGGGGGCTATATCTGAAAATGGGCGTGGCAACATTCTTTTGATATTGGATGCCTTTAGAAGTGTTTTTACCCTATATTGTAGTAAAAGCATTTATAAATAATAACTTTTTCATACAAAAAGTCCAAAAAAAGTGGTAAGTTTGTATGGGGGCTATATCTAAAAATGGGCGTGGCACCTTGGTTCTGGTATACAAACTAACTAGGAGCACTAAAAGCTTAAGTTTCGAATTTCAGGTCAATATCTTTAAAACTTTCCGAGTAACAGCCATCGCAACAGACAGACAGACAGACGGACAGACGGGTTCTCCGATGTCTCCTTCAATGCGTTGCTAACTTTCGGACAAACTGAATATACCCCGTTTACACTTTGTGTAACGGGTATAAAAATAGCCAATTATAAAGCTATTCGATTAATATATGCATGAAGGCGTCAACAATAATAAACAAATTAGAACTACCTTGTGACTGCTAACATACTTTAAGTTTATCAGTGTGTGTCGATTTAATTTTTTTGAGCTTCTAAATTGTCTGCATAGACTCAAAAAAAAAAAAAATTTTAATTTTTTCACACGTTATGCTATGTTTACACTAGCGTTCGCGTTAGCGTTAACCTGTTGCAATCGAAATTACCGGCTACGACATACATAAACAAAACTTCTTAAACTTATTACTTTATAAAAGTTTATGTACAAAAAGTATTTATCTATATTAGAAGTTGCTTTTGAAAGCAACAGACTAACGCAAACGCTAATGTCAGTGGAAACGTAACATTACTGAAAGTAAACGAATGTTGTCGAAGTAAAGAAATAAACTGGCATTGTCATCAAATGACTTATGACGGAAAACATTTTATATATATCTTTAGTCAAAATGTTAAACAACGAATTTTTTTTCTTTGCCAAATAATATTTTTTCCAAAATAATTAGCAACTTTATAAAAATCATTAAAAAACATTCCCTTCAAAAAGTCATTTTTAAATGAAACATATATGCCCAGGATTCCAGTGGTCCGTGGTGCTTATAATAGCTACATAATTTAGATAAAATTGATTTGCAAATAAAGCGATTATTGAATAAAAGCTCAGCAAATAGAACAAAAAAATTATCTTAATATAGTATAATATTTAATACCCATTCCGGCCATTCTAAAATTTTATTGTCCCAATTGCGCCCTTGCCATATTTTTTTATGTTTCCAACATTTTTCTGTACTTCCTATTAGTTTCGAGATTTATAAATCTTCTTTACGTGCAATCGAAGCGTAAAATAATGTTTGTGTAATTATATGAACAACCAGAAAGAGGCTAAATAGAGCCCATCAAGTATATATTTTTTTAAAAAGCATCAAAGCTTCTCAAAATATCGCCGTCAGTCCTTTGCCGTATAAAAGCGATTTCCTTGGAGACTATAAGAAATACAGTCAACATACTTAAAATTTAAATTCTATCGAACGCTTCTTTTAACATTATTGCCATTCCCACGTTGAGAGTTAGTCTTCATAAAATCCTATCCAAGATTTATGAGTTTTTGCAATTTTTATTTATTGTAGACTAAATTTTGTGTTTCCTTTTTTGGAGAATGTCGTGACAAGACTAATATTCCGTTTCTCGCGCCAATTTTAAATTGATTTACCAGTCTCTCCCGACATTTTTCACACATTATACATTTACCGGTATCCCGAGTTTCCCGAAAGTTTATCAAAAATTTTTTATTGACAAAATTTTTTAGTAAAGTTTTAGGGGTGAATTTGGGAACCCCAAAATCTGGATCTAGTGTTAAAAAACTGATTTTTCCCTTCTTTTTCACCTATTAAGCTATAACTTAGTAAATTACGAACCTATTTTTTAACATGTTTTTTCCATAAAAAATTTGCTTTTAGAAAAATTTTAATAACTTTATGTCGAATTTATCTCATAAAACATCCATTTAAGTCGAAATTGTGCGTAATTTTAAAAACTGTATACTGTAGACCAAACATCAAAAAGTTTAAAAATTTGGAGAAATAAAAACAACAAAATTCAAAGTACACAGTTTTTTACTCGAGCAGACCTACAATACATCTACTATAAAATTATGGAGAGGTTCTCGAATTTAGAAAATCGAGTTTTAGATTTAAAATAATAAATTTAAACCAAACATTTTCTAGAATTTTGTCGAACATTTTGTCTGAATAAAATTATTATTAAAATTTCGTCCTGAATAAAGACCATTTTGTTTCTTAACAAAAAAAAATTTAACGGTATTTGTCTGTCTTTATTCAAAAACTATTTTGTTTTTGAAATAGAACAAATTTTAATTTATGTTTTGAAATAAGCTAAGAATATTTTGAATGCATAAAATTATATTTTTAAAATAAATAACCACAACAACCAACAACACGTTCCGAGTTTCTTTATTATTATTTTTTTTTTGTCACTAATATTCGCAAAGGATTTATTTATTTAAATATTTTTTTTAATATTTACAAATTTATTTCATTATTTGTTTTATTTTTTTTTTCTTTTCGTTTTAAACACTTCAAAAAACAAAAAAAACAAAAAAAATTCATAACTATTTTGCAACACTTTTAAGACAAAAACACAACACAACGAAAAGCAAAACAAAACTTTAAAACAAAAACAAAAATATTTAAAATTGAGACAAAATATCAACAAGAAGATAACACGAAATAATAATAACAACAACAATAACAACAAAAAAACAGTAAAACACGTACATTGCACGTTTTCGCGTTTGTTTTTACTTCCGTTCGCTCACGCCTCACCATGACTACCTAACTTCAATATTGCCGCTGTTTCCGTTTAACTTGGCGTCGTCGCCACCGTTTTCCGTTTCCGTCAAAATGGCGCGCCTATTACGTTTGACTTGTTCACTTATTTGCTTGCTTGCTTGAATTTGGAATACGTAAATGTCTTTGCTTTTTTTTGTTTTATTTTACTTTCGTATTTACGAAAATGTTTTCGATTTCAAAATTTGAAATGCCTTCGTCGTCCGACGCGTTACGATGCGATGCGATGCGCACTCGACGCTTAACAAACGTCAAATGAAACCAAACTCACTGCTACACGAAGGTTTTATAGAACTTTACTTCGTATAATAAACGAAACGAAATGATTTTGTGGATTGTACAACAAAACAAAACACAACAACTGACAACAAAACAATTCGTCCTGTCGCGCGAATTGTGGTTACACTTAAAAAAAAATATAAAAACGAAAAACAAATTTCAAAATCTTTTGCCTTCATAGAACAACCCGTGACTTTCTATAAATTATAATAAACAATATAGTATTTTTTTCAAGAATTTTGAAAATCCGCAGTATTCCAATTATCGCTGAGAATTTTTTCTTCGTTATCACATACATTAAAAGGT
This sequence comes from Leucophenga varia, assembly GCA_018903435.1. Lineage (NCBI taxonomy): Eukaryota > Metazoa > Arthropoda > Insecta > Diptera > Drosophilidae > Leucophenga > Leucophenga varia. The sequence continues at coordinate 2,387 of JAEIFJ010002201.1, read as the reverse complement.
TAAGAGAAGTCATAATCAATTTTACCATATGCTACAATCGATTTATTTAAATTTATTAAAACAAAGTTTTGACTAAAGGCTCAAGAAAAATCAAAACAAAGTAAAATGTTTTCCATAAAAAAATATATATACACGACAACTACGAAGGTGTTGTTGCTTTGTAAGCAGAGAAGCAAGAATATATATGAATAAGAAATAATTGCATAATGTATTTCCCTACACTGCCATCGTCCTCTTGAAATTTTGGTCATAGGACTTAGGTTTTTGTACCACCTTTGGGAGGGATCTAATGCCAATCTAATTCCAATTGGAGATTTCATTCTAGCCGTTTTGACGCTCTATGACCGTTCTAAAGAATTTTTGAAGAATCTTTCCTAACGCCGACTTATCCGATTCTGACATGACCAATGCTTATGCGTCACATAGCAGGACCGGACTTAACAGCGTCTTGTAGCGTGTAATTTTTATGTCTCTAGAGAGAATTCAACTTCGTGATAATACTTTGAAAGTGTACACCAAGTCTTTATCGGAGTACAGCGTACGCTAAAAGCGGAAACTAAAAATTACAGCAAATATCTTTGCAATAAGAGTCTCTCGCTTGCTTAGAGAGTCCTATTCGGCATCCGAATTTATACACGAACAATTATGGCAGCCAAAGAGATTATTGGCTTAACTCGGAGGCTGTTCTAGTACTTTGAGTAGTGTCGCATTGCTACAGCATAGAAGAATATCACCTACAAGCGGGAGCAACACAAGCTGCTATTGAGCGATATAGAGAGAAGCAGAGAGAGGAAACAGCTTTAAAAATTTTATAAAAATCAATCGTTGGAGCTTCTTGTGAAAAGATGCGCATGAAAACGTGATGCCGGATGTTCTGGTGTTACTTTTGTTGTGGTGAAACCACTTTTCTGTCCTACGCGAAGACAAGACCCGGAGCAATGCCGTCAGCGGAGAAGAATTCCTCGATCGATAATGGGCCTCCTACCGCAGTTTTTAAGGTATGGTTCCAGTATATTACATAATATGTTGTATCGATACGCGATTGGAAGTAGATTTATTCCATTTATGATTATATAACGCATTAATTCCTTTTTTATGTAAGTGGAAATAAATTGAGACTTTTTCATATACAGCTTGTTTTTTTCAGTGTACTTAAACGTTGGTTTGTTGTAGTACAGAACATATACATACATACGCACGATTATATCGTATGCCGGTGCTGCCCACAAGTGTGCAGGGGGTATTTTTTACTAACAATATTTTTTTGCTTTTTGCAGGGCCACCAAATCGAATTGCAACACATTCTTAAATGCAAGTAAGTCGGTCGCGTCGTAAGTCATCGATGTCGCATTGTCATCTTTTACAATTGTTTCTGCAAGCAAAGTGCGTTTTAAAGTAATACTAGACTTTCATTCTGGACTTTTTTTTTTACATTTAGTCGACCCAAATCCGAATTATTTTGATTCAAGTGAAGCATTGAATATCGTTTTTTATTTTTCGAAGACATAAATTTAGAAAGTTTTTACCAATATAAGACATACTATATATACAATCATTCGATATATTTTTTTATGTCCAGCTAGTGCTATGGGTCTTGAAAGTCATAATGCATGACATGTCTTGTGCGACATCATACATGACATGTCTTGCACGACATCATGATGACATGTCTTGTACGACATCATACATGACATGTCTTGCACGATATCATACATAACATGTCTTGCACGACATCATACATGACATGTCTTTGCCCATCATACATACATGACATGTCTTAACATCATACATGATTTGTCTTAAAAGACTACATGCATGACATGTCTTGCAAGACTTCATACATGACATGTATTGCAAGTCTTCATGCATGACATGTCGCACGACATCATATATGACACGTCTTGCAAGAAAACTATTTGTTTGTCATGAGTGGGTTCTCTTACGCTTTTCAATCAAAATATCTAATTTTTAATTGAAAATAATAAATATTAATTTATATGCAATAAATTCATTAGTGAACATGTCATTAAGAAGTAAAATTTTTCCCGTTGGGTTAAGGTATCAATTTTTAAAAAAATACGAACCATTCTTCTTTTGAAACGCACCGTTTTCGCCATTCTTGTCATTGGTAAAGTTGCCGCTAATTTTCAACTTTTTTATTTATATTTATCATACATGTGCTACATAGATACATGTTTATGTGGGTTTGCAATAAATGTTTCGTTTGACAATGCCGCCAACTAACTTTCTCTGGCATTATTGTGTCTCCATTGCTACTATATATCAACTGATTTACGCTTTTCAATTCAAAATTTATCAATATTTTAAGCTGTTCTCTATGGTTTAAGGACGATTTATATTTTTAAAAAAATTAATAAATAGAGACT
>JAEIFJ010002200.1:0-31428 GCA_018903435.1 Leucophenga varia | reverse complement strand
TGCCACCACTACTTTGGATCAGACTGCAATCTCAGTCTCAGCTTAGGAATCCAATTGAAATAAATACGATTTGTGGGCTGCAAAAGGTTGTAGTGCACAATCTTAGGCGTTTATATGCGCTACACTTGTAAAACGTTGAAAAGGTTTATGGAGTTTTGCTTGGCTTTTATTTTTTTTTTTTTTTTGGATTTTTGACTTTTGGCTAGAAGAATAAACTTTGTAATGCATCACATACAATTCACCACAAAATGGAGTTTTTGATAGAAAATTAAATTTAAAACCTGAACTCACTTTCCTTAAATTCTAAAAATAATTCTACTGATTACTGATTTATTAAAAATCTCATCCGTGTTACTATGTATCTAAAATTGTTGACGAAAAATGTCTGAACTTCATACAGTATCTCGAAAACAAAAAAAGAAGCACCTTACTCGATTTTTTAGACATAGGCATCTCTTAATGCATTGCTGGCTTTTTCAATTTTCCTTGCACGTAAAAAATGATTCAAGCTGAGAGAAACAAATCACGACTTGGAATAACAAAAATGGAAAGTTCGATTGGCCGAGAAGCTTTAACTAAACAATAAAAAATACACAAGTCAAATTTATTATACCGAGAAGGGATTCTTTTTTCCTGGGTCCGTAACAAATTTTTTTTATTAAAAATATGTTAATTCTTACAATATAATACTATTTTCGATACAATATTTCGATAGAGTTAAAATTTTTCTAAAATAGAAGAGCTATATATAAAAAGTATCTATAGTAAAGAAGCTTTAAAAAACTATCTTTAAAAAAAAATGTCTTTAAAAAGAATATTTAAAAAAAAGTATTCTGTTCACAATCTTTATGTTTGTAAGTTAGGTCTTATCTTAGTTTCATACAATTGTATTGAATTTTCATACAAAAACCTACAAATTTTTTTGGTCCTACCCATATTGAGATATTTCATTGAGACTATCATAGGCATAATTTTTGTACTAAATTAAAAGTTCCTAGAATAAGAAACAATGAAGTTTTTTACACAAAACCCAAAATTATGGGGGCTACCTCTTAAAATATGAGTAGAGAAAAAACGTTTGTAGGTGACCACTTAAGGACTTAGGAAAGTTTAAGTTTCAAATATGGTGGTTCCTTATACTAAAAAGCAGACAGCAGGACAGACGGACAGACAGAAAGACATAGCTATATCGTCTCGTCTTTTTTAATGCTGATCTGAAATATTTACACTTTAGAGGGTCTGTCATGCTCCGTTCTATCTGTTACATATATGGGGTACAGAGGTAAAAAAGCACAGGTTAAATAAAATATTTTTAAACAAGAAAACCGATTAAAATAACAAGTTCAAATATAATCGGTTAGTTAAAAATGGGCGTGCCACCTATGTTTTGGATTTGGATGACATAAAAAGTATTTTTACCCAATTTGGAGTGAATACATTCGGAAATAATACCTATTTTTATACAAAAATTCGAAAATCGGTGGTAAGTTTGTAGGGGGCTACACCCTAAAATGGGCATGGCACCTTGGTTTTGACATGAAGAGTAGTCATTGTAAAGCTTATATCTTCACCTAAAAAAATGCGTGGAAATAAACTGACGGACAGACATGCAGACGGACATAGCTAGATCGATTCGTCTCGTCGAGCTGATCAACAATATACGACGTCTTCTTCAATGCGTTACAAACATTCAGACAAACTGAATAAAAAAATACCCTAAAAAAGTATCTTTAAAAAGTATTTTTAAACAAGAAAAAACGTTAACTTCGGTGGAATCGAAGCTGAAATACCCGTTACACAACACTTTTAATAGTTTATATGTTCACCAGGTGCTTAGATTAAATTTCACGATGAATTTGGTCAAATTTGTATGGAGGCTGTTTGTTTCCTTAACCCATCCTTAACGTAACATAGGTGGACATTGGAATTGATTTTACCAAATTTAATTGAATTCATTCAGGAAATAGTAAAATGTTTTCAAAAAAACCAAAATGGGCGGTAAGTTTGTAAGGGAGGCTATACATAAAAATGGGCGTGGCGCCTTAAATTTGACATTGATGACATAAAAAGTGTTCTTACCCTATTTGGATTAAATATATTCATAAATAATACGTATTTTCATACAAAAATCGAAAAAAGTGGTAAGTTTGTATAGGGGGCTATATCTGAAAATGGGCGTGGCAACATTTTTTTGATATTGGATGCCATTAGAAGTATTTTTACCCTATATTGTAGTAAAAATTAATAAAAATAATAATTTCTTCAATCAAAAAGTCGAAAAAAAGTGGTAAGTTTGTATGGGGCCATATCTGAAAATGGGCGTGGCACCTGGTTCTGGTATACAAAGTAACTAGAAGCACAAAAACGCTTTGTTAGGTCAATATCTTTAAAACTTTCCCAGTAACAGCCATCGCAACAGACAGACAGACGGACATGGCTACATCGATTCGTCTCATCGAGCTGATCAATAATATATATACTTTATGGGGTCTCCGATGTCTCCTTCAATGCGTTGCAAACTTTCGACACTGAATTTCCCCACTGTAAATTTAGGTATCTATTTTTTGTTTTTGTTTTAAAAAAAGTTTCCAAAATGCACAATATAACGAAAAAAATAATACTATAAAACAAAAAAAAGGAAGGAAGCTATTTTTTTTTATAAATATATTCCAATGAAAGAGACTATATTCAGCTGGTATACGTATTTAAAATCTTACACAAACATTACAAACTTTAAAACTAAACTCATATACTATTCACATTTTGTCTGAAGCGCATTTAAATCCACCTGTGGCATCACCGATGAACGTAGCAAAGTAAACTTTATTATAAAAAGTAATTTTAAAAGTAGCAGGATAGTTGTTGCGGCCAGCACAAAAGGCGTCAGGAGGTGTACACTTTGTTAAATACACACAACACTTTATACAATTATACAATATGCTATATGCATATATACATAGTATCGAAAGTAGAACGTTTAATTGAACACTGTTGGATCATTGAAAGATTTAAATTTAGTTGACTCTGATTTACTTCAACTGTAATGACATGCTTTAAAGTCCATAAAAAGTTATTTATCGGCTCGCTTCAGATTGTGTACAAAACTTTACTGCTTCTTCACGTTTTCATCACGTTTTGTTTTACAATTAGTTTAGTCATGCGACAGATTGATTTTGATTTTAGTGTTTTAGTTGCATATAAATATTTTTAAAATAACAAAAAAGTAAGTAGAAAATGATGTTTTTTATGGATTTGTGTATGAGTAAACGCGGAAATAAGTTGAATGAAAACATTTCCAAAAAAAAAAAAAAATATATAAACAAAAAACACTTCTTTTTAATTATTTACATCTTTGTACTGCTTTCCGGTGAGTATTTCTTGTACTTCTTCAATAGTTTTCCCCTTAGTTTCAGGTAAAAAGAACAAACAATAAAAGAAAGCAATTACATCAATGATGAAAAAAATCAAAAAGTTGTGGAAAGTCCAAAAGTAATGCGAAATGTTGGAAATAATTTGGAAACTATGAATAACATTAAAAATTTCCACGTGATTGAAATGGAGCTGGCAAAATTTTTAATATCTTCCGGAAATAGCTCCGTCATTACAACAGATGGCAACGGTAGTAGACCGATTGTAAAAAATAATTTCAAGACACAAGCACAAATAAGCGGCAACAATCGTAACGATGCCACAGCTTCTACTTCGAACGCTTCAAGATGAAAATACAAGCCAAGTAGTGCAGTCGAAACCGCCATAAATAATGCTGAAATCATAAGTAATATGCGACGTCCAAAACGTTCAACAATGAAAGTTGGTGTGCAGCTGACTAAGACACGAATTGCAGCAATAAAAATTGTACATGAAGTTGCACTGAAATGATTTTCGGTCTCCGAAAATATGGACTCAGCATAGTTAGTAACGGAACTAGCACCTGACCATGATTGTAGCGTAAATAATGTAATCGATATGCTAAGTGCTTTTAGTGTGACACGATTAAATGTAAAACTTTTCTTTGTACTTTTCAATTTTAACTGATCGTTGAGTGCTGCCAACTCGTTTGTAGTATCATAATTTTTACCACGCAAACATTGTAGCGAATCTTTTGCTGCTTCGAAATATCCCTTTTGCATTAGATAAACTGGAGATTCCGGTATAAAAGAGCACTAAAAATCCAAAAATAAGCGGTAAAATTGCACATAATACGTTGATCATGTTCAATGTGAAGAGTGCACCAAGCAAATAGACATATAGTATACCGATAGCACTCATAACACTTAAAAAACAACCGATTATGCCACGTACATTGAGCTGTGAAATTTCCGTAATGTATAAAGACATTGTCACTATTAAAATACCACAGCATATACCCTGCAACAGGCGCCCAGCATATAGCATATAAATATGGCTTGCAAAGATTATAAAAAGCCAACCGCTTAAGTATAACGGTACAAGCAATAGCATTGCAGTTTTACGACCAATTTTACCGATAACAAGACCAATCGGTATACAAATAAAAGCGGCTCCTAGTGAATTTAGCGATGTTATCCAGCCGTATTCGTTTGCATTCACATCAAAACCGTAAGCACCATTACGTATTTTTTGCTCCATTGGTGATGTCCAAGCGACAGTAGCGCCAATACAGAAGGTTCCAAATGCTGCAGATAGGCCAGCAAAATATTGTGGAAAAAGTTTTACATTTGACATGGCTGGTTATTTCGTTAGCACGTTGGGACTACAACTAACGAATTTAGTTAGCTAAACATCTCATATTATAGCAAAGCAAAATTATAAAAAATTAAAAAAAAAATAAATAAAATAAAAATTAAAAAAAGTAAATAAATAAATATCTAAAAACAAGGAAAAACTTTAAATGCAGTAAAACCGAAGTTCATATACACGTTACACGCAAAACCGAAAAGCTTACGTAACTTGTTTAGATAATATTTCTGGAATAATTTGTGTGTCGTTTAATGGTCCAAGACAACCCAAGTTTTGATACTATATGAAGTATGAAAAGTGTTCGTATACTTGCTCTAATAGTGAAAGTGTTAAAAATGTGTTCTCCAGCGAAAAATAAAACTGTGTTTCGGAAGCCAATAACACAAAGTTCGAGTCCTATGGCTTCGGACAACGTTGAAAGGGAAACGCACAGCGAATGAACGACACTTTTTGGAGCATATCTCTGGAACTACGCGTAATTTTTTAGCATATGTTCATTTTGAGCTGGTCCAGAGACTCTGGTTTATCGGCATACATTTATCTCTTCAGGTATTGCCACAGAAATGGAGATGAGCCTCATTAATCGTGATTAAATTTAAACAAAATCGTTGGCAAAAATTTCCAAGGCAAAAATTTTACAGGACTTACGCGTCGCATCTGAAAGCAAATATCAAATTTATAGCAGTTTTATATGGATCACCAGAAAGCAGAACACTCTAAATGTCCAAAAGGTTCCTGTGGGAAGTGTTTACTAAAGCAATTAGTGAAAAAGATCTTAAACAGCAAAAGGTCCATGATGTTTACGGAGCTTCAAATGACGAAGAAAACTGCGAATTAGATAACGGAAAATTACGTAGATAATTTACCAGGATCACCTTGCTCGTCGTTTCGCATGGCAACCACATACACCAACAATTCATGTAAACAGACAGACATGACTAGATCTTTTCGACTCGTTGAACTGCTTAATATTACAAACAGGGAAAACTCTCTTAATGGACAATTCTATTAGGCGTACAAATATCATACGCGGACAATTTCTCCAAAACCATTATTAACAGGGGTGCTAGGGAAATCTCTATCAACCCAATTCCAAACAAAAAGAGATTTCAAGGCGTTACACAAATCTCTTTTAGGGGTATCAGGGAAATCTCTACCAACCCAATTACAACCGAATTCAAACCGAAAGAAATTTCAAGGTGTCACACGAATCTCATCGGGTTGGTTTCAAATCTCTCAAGTTTTGTTAGTAATTTGATACTGTTTTAGTAAAATACACCATTACAAATAAAAAATATTACAAATATAAAAAATTAAATTGGTATAATTGTTTAATTAGCATTTTACCAAATCTCTAGTAAATTAATTGCAAATAAAACTCTTAAGACAAACCAACCGTATTGTATTTTGCTTTATAATTGAAGTAAAAATTCTACTCTTAATGTTTTTATAAATTTATTGCAAAACATCCCCGAATCAAAGGTTTATTTATGAAAAGTTGAGTTGGCAGTTTAGCATAAGAAATGCAAACGTGCTAGGGATGGGAAAAATTGTAAACTAATGCAATTATCGATATCGATATGTACTACTGTGGGCAAAAAGTAAGGAGAATTTTCAATTTAAACTTCGCGGGCTTAACATTTCGGGCTAGTTCTTTTTTTCTTGAGTTATCAGGACTATTAACAACATCTGGGCCAAATTTCATGTCAATGTCATTATCAGTAACATATTAACGCTTGTGTTTACCAAACAACCAAGAGTGCATTTTTCGATTTCTACAATGTCTGATTTAATTGAGCAGAGAAGTGTCATCAAATTTTGTTTTCTGAATGGAATAAATGGAATGAAAATGTTGAAGAAGGCTTACGGGGACCGAGCTCTACCAAAATCATCAACATATGATTGGTAAACATTGTTCAAAGAAGGTTGAGAACGTGTTGAAGACGAAGAGCGCCCTGGTCGACCGTCGACCTCAACAGACGATGCTCACATCCAAAAAGTAAGGGAATTAGTGCTTGCAAACCGTCGATTAACTATGAGAGACATCGCTGATGAAATTGGCGTATCGAAAGGATCAATTAATACCATTTTGAAAGATGTTTTGGGCCTCAAACGTGTCAAGTCTCGATTGGTACCAAAAATGGTGAATTTTTTTTTAAACAGCTTCGATTCTTCGTGACTTTTTCTCCAAAAATGCAACCAATATCGTTCCGCAACCACCGTATTCGCCTGATTTGGCTCCGTGTGACTTCTGGCTATTCCCAAAACTCAAGAGACCACTCCGGGGAACGCGTTTCGAGTCGATTGAGGAGATAAAAGCTGAATCGAAGAAGGCGCTGATGGCTATACCGGAAAGGGACTATTTGGCATGTTTCGAGGATTGGAAAAAACGTTGGCATAAGTGTATTTTATCGGGAGGGGACTACTTTGGAATGGATGAAATTGATTTAACGGGTGTTTTTTTAAGAGCTTGAGAACTTTAAAAAAAAAAAAAAACGCATAAAATTTGCAAAATCTCATCTGTTCTTTATTTGAAACGTTAGATTGGTCCATGACATTTACTTTTGAAGATAATTTCATTTAAATGTTGACCGCGGCTGCGTCTTAGGTGGTCCATTCGGAAAGTCCAATTTTGGGCAACTTTTTCGAGCATTTCGGCCGGAATAGCCCGAATTTCTTCGAAATGTTGTCTTCCAAAGCTGGAATAGTTGCTGGCTTATTTCTGTAGACTTTAGACTTGACGTAGCCCCACAAAAAATAGTCTAAAGGCGTCAAATCGCATGATCTTGGTGGCCAACTTACCGGTCCATTTCTTGAAATGAATTGTTCTCCGAAGTTTTCCCTCAAAATGGCCATAGAATCGCGAGCTGTGTGGCATGTAGCGCCATCTTGTTGAAACCACATGTCAACCAAGTTCAGTTCTTCCATTTTTGGCAACAAAAAGTTTGTTAGCATCGAACGATAGCGATCGCCATTCACCGTAACGTTGCGTCCAACAGCATCTTTGAAAAATACGGTCCAATGATTCCACCAGCGTACAAACCACACCAAACAGTGCATTTTTCGGGATGCATGGGCAGTTCTTGAACGGCTTCTGGTTGCTCTTCACTCCAAATGCGGCAATTTTGCTTATTTACGTAGCCATTCAACCAGAAATGAGCCTCATCGCTGAACAAAATTTGTTGATAAAAAAGCGGATTTTCGCATTTCGAACCGAACACTGATATTGGTAATAAAATTCAATGATTTGCAAGCGTTGCTCGTTAGTAAGTCTATTCATGATGAAATGTCAAAGTATACTGAGCATCTTTCTCTTTGACACCTTGTCTGAATCCCGCGTGATCTGTCAAATACTAATGTATGAAAATCCTAACCTCAAAAAAATCACCCTTTACAAGAATAAATAAAGATTTTTCATTTTACAAACAAATTCACCTTACTTTTTGTACACAGTAGTATATTAAATTATAATATTATATATCTCTATATAGCCCACAGGGTCTACAATGCGTTCTTTAATGTGTTACAAACATTGCGACCAACTGATTATACCCGTTAGGATCATATGTGATGATTATTAAAAAAAATTGAAATAAACTATAGAAACATTTTACAGTAATAATTTTAGCATTACTATTGTCATTTCTTGCTTCATGAAGTAAATATTACGTTTTTTATTTATTTATTTTTTTTTTTTTTACAACTATTTCAAATTCACTTAATATGAGCGTCATAAACTTTTACTGAAACTGATTCACCTGTAGTTCAATAAACTTTAAACAAACAAAAAAAAATTGTATATGGCGTCTAAAATGCCGGAAGCAATATATTTTTAAACACGCATCATACTCTCGTTTAGAGAGTAACATCTATAACTGTACCGAATATTACTGGATCAGACAAAAAAAATTTAATACTAAATCAGTTCAACGATTTGTAGTACTATTACGCCCATAATAAGTAAATATTTGTTATAAAAATGTCAAAGTGACGAAGTAAATATTGTCAATGATTGATTTATTACCGTTTTGCCCGGTTCGTTTTTCATTGCACAAATCAGATGCATGTTTGAATAGTTTTTACGACATTTTTTAGATATTTGCGGCTTATTTATAATATGCGCTGTACGAGTAGCCTAGTTAGTTAGTCTAAGCGTGCTTTTCAAACAACAATTCAAAACTCGAACAGTCGACGGAAAACATGTTAAAAGTAAAAGTTTTACCACAATATATCGTTGGCCTAATTGCCACTTTGCCATGTTCTTCCTAGGCGCTATAGTCGGTTGGACATCGCCAATGGAACAAAAAATACGTAATGGTGCTTTAATGTGAGAGTACAAACGAATACGGCTGGATAACATCGCTATACTCACTTGGAGCTGTATTTAGCTGTTTACCGATTGGTCTGGTAATCGGTAAAATTGGACGTAAAACTGCAATGCCATTGCTTGTAACTAAACCTAAGCGGTTGGCTTTTTATAATCTTTGCAAGCCATATTTATATGCTATATGCAGGACGCCTGTTGCAGGGTATAAGCGCTGGAACTCTATATGTGACAATACCTTTATACATTACGGAAATTTCACAGCTTAATATACGCGGCATTATAGGTTCACTAATGAGTCTATTGAGTTCAATGGGTGTTCTCTACGCTTATGTGATTGGTGCTTGTTTCACATTGAACACGATCAACGTATTATGTGCAATTTTACCGTTAATATTTGATTTATGGTGTTCTTTATACCGGAATCTCCAGTTTATCTAATGCAAAGGGATATTTCGAAGCAGCAAAAGATTCGCTACAATGTTTGCGTGGCAAAAATTATGATACTACAAACGAGTTGGCAGCACTCAACGATCAGTTAAAATTGAAAAGTGCAAAGAAAGTTTTACATTTAATCGTGTCACACTAGAAGCTCTTAGCATATCGATTATGTTATTTACGCTACAATCTTGGTCAGGTGCTAGTTCCGTTACTTACTATGCTGAGTCCATATTTTCGGAGACACAAAATCATTTCAGTGCAACTTCATGTACAATTTTTATTGCGGCAATCAATGTTTTAGGCAGTTTAATACCGACTTTCATTGTTGAACGCATTGGACGTCGTATATCACTTATGATTTCAGCATTTTTATGACTATTTCGATTGCACTATTTAGCATGTATTTTTATCTTGAAGCGTTCGAATTTGAAGCTATGGCATCGCTACAATTGTTGCCGCTTATAAGTGTTTGTGCCTTTAAATTATTTTACAATATTGGCATTCCTCACCGTTGCCAGCTGTTGTAATGGCGGAGCTATTTCCGGAAGACATTAAGAATTTTTGCAAGCTCAATTTCGATAACGTGTCGTTATGTTATGGTATTTATGGTTGCCAAATTATTTCCATTATTTCGCGATACTTTTGGACTTTCTATAACTTTCACGATTTTTTCCGTTGTTAATTTAATTGCTTTCTTTTATTGTTTGTTCCTTTGTACCTGAAACTAAGGGTAAAACTATTGCAGAAGTACAAGAAATACTCGCTGGACAGCAGTCCAAGGTAATTTCGATGGAGCATTCAAATAAGAACAAAGTTGCAGAGATTGCAAAAACCTACGCAAGCTTATTGATTCACTTAGAAATAAAATGTGTGTTCCTATTTATTGTATTAAAGTAATAAAAATTATTTAAAATAATAAAATATGTATAATATTTAAAAAAAATTATTTATGATCTTTTAATATTCTCAAACTGAACTATAATTTAAAAAAAAAAAAAAATTCTATGTTGGATTACTCATGATAAAAATTGAGCACTAATGACTCATAACGTTGCCAGTTCTGAGCTATTTATGTATAAAATAGTAAATATATTTTCTATGTCCGCTATGAACGTTGAAACCATCCAATCGATGAGTCTCAAACCGGTTTCATTTGAAAGGCAACAACGGTTTGTTTTTGTTTTCTTGCTATAATTCTGTGATCGTTTTTTTCATCGCTGGTTCGGGAAAAGCACCGTTTTTTTAAGGCTCATCACTTGGAAGCAATGCGTTTAGTAAATTAAAGATTACAGAATTGAAGCAAAAAAAAAGAAAAATGCCAAGAGCGAAGACTCGATAGGTGCAGTATGCAGAATCGAGGAGCAGTGGCTGAGCTTAAGTTGCACTCTCCTTGCCTAGCTGCACCTGGTTGAAAAGTCACACCTTACATTCAAGAGTTTTGGTATAATATGTATTCTGCTGACAAAAATAAGCTTACACCCTTATTTTTGAAACCCATACTGAAGAGTATGCAACATTGTTGGGTTAAGATATTTCAACAAAAAGAACCTCAAGCAAACAGAACCCAAACTACTATCTGAGATAGAATAATACCCCCTGATGTTAAGATTGATGCCTTGAAAGATGATTTGGATGAATCTTCGCTGTGTCTTCTTTATATATGGGATATGCCTTTGAAAACGAAATCAAGGTGCCAAAATATCATAATGAAGCCAAGGAAATAAGAGGGAAGAAATTCATACAGGATCTAATCATCGAACTAAGAAAAAGGTAAGCTTTAATTGATTTTTTCAGACTTCCTGATACTTTCAATATATTGGAAAACCTGCAAGTTTTTGCAACAAAATCAAAATGATTTTCTTTCCATATTAGAGCTGTTTAATTACACCAATATAGATGGAATGCATGACCAATAGAATACAGATGATACTGTTAAGCTTTGGTCGGAAGTATTGGTTTATAAGGATGCTGGCGGAACCCAATATATTGAGGAAATTGCTTTATTTGCAATCAAAATTTTATCACTTCCGTGGTCAAATGCTGCGATTGAACGAGTATTTAGCCAAATAAACATTGTGAAAAATAAACTTCTCAACAAGCTGTCTGTTAAGTCATTAAATTCAATATTAAGTATAAGGTTTGTATTATAAATATTTAGTGGGTGATCTCGAAATATTTGAAACTTGGTGTCTAGTCTAATTTGAGGCCGCTGAACACCAATCTGCAATCTATTTAGTTTACGAACTCGCATTACTGGTTGTAATATGATCGTCGATCCGACTCCACTACTTCCATGTTGAATTGAATTTTGTGGAGTTGTAGATCCAAGAACATGTTTTTCCGTTAATGTAAATATAACAAGGAAAAACGTTAACTTTAATAGTTTATATGTTCACCAGTCAATTTGTATGGGGGCTATACCTAAAAATGGGCATGGCATTTTGCTTTGACCCTGGATGACAAAAGAAATGTTTTTACCCAATTGGAAACGAGTACATTCATAAATAATTACTATTTTTCAACAAAAAATCGAAAAAAATCGATAAGTTTGTATGGGTGCATTACCTAAAAATGGACGTGGCACTCTCATTTTCGAACTTAGCCTAGTCGTTGCCGAGAAAAGCTTAAGTTTAAAATTTCAGTTTAATATCTTTGAAACTAAGCGAATGAATCCCAAACAGACAGACGGACATGGCTAGATCGATTTGTCTCATCGAGCTGATCAAGAATATATATACTTTATGGGGTCTCCGATGCCTCCTTCAATGCGTAACAAACTTTTGGACAAACTGAATATACCCGTTTACACTATGTGTAACGGGTATGAAAAGCATGACCAAAGCATCTGAGCCAGAATCGCAAGACAAGCAAGTGGTCTGAGCGAAATTGAAGACAAGTCAACACAAAAATAAAACCTGTGGGCCCTAAAAACGGAAGAAGAAGGCATCTGAGGAAAAGTCTATTGTACTCAAAACACAAAATATATGGTAAGGTTATGTGACAAATATCTTTTCCTCTTCTTTGATAAGCTTATGAATGAGTGTTGGGGTTTGCCTGATATAAACTTGTATAAACCTATGTATGAGAATGTATGAGAACTTTTTTATTGCCCTCCAGATAGAGTCTACATTACATGGTGACAGGCGCATTTTATTTAGATGAGATCTCAGTCGGTTATGACCAGTAAGGTAACCCGTTAGAAGTCTAAATCCAGCACGAGTGAGATGTTTTATAAGGTTCTTGGCTAGCTTATCGCCTGTCAAGGACCCTGATAAATCATCCAATATCGATAGATAGTTATAATGTCTTTAAAGAAACTATCAATTTTATGTACTACTTGTGAATGAGGAGACCTTGCAATTTTTAGACACTCCCTATCAAATGGCTCTGCCTATACCTTCGGTGAGTACAGATGTTATTGAAGATGAGATAGCAAGTCGTATACCTTCTTGAGCCATCAGAGTATTACCAACACTCAATTACTTTGAGAGATTATTTTGAGCGACTTTTTCTGCGCCGATTTCTTCCAATTCCGAATTAAGGTGAATTGATTCCAAATCATCAGTTTGGTTTCAAACATTACTCCTGAGCAGTGTCATTGATTTGTGGATCGAATTTTGCAGGCTTTGCAGAGGAAAGAAAATCATTTTAATATTAAATTGAGACAAATGCATTGGCTTCTGGGTTGCCACTTTACAAGGTAAAACCGTTGTGCACCTATGGCATTCAACTCCGGGGACTAGCAAGTAATTTTAATATTGAAATCAAAGCAAAATCCTAAGAATAATCTTAAATGGACACGTCTTTATTGATAACAGAACCATTCACGATGTTCTTGGAATTCCCTGAATCTAGCAGGAGATCTTTAGATTAAGTTCACGATGTCTGATTATGAAAACTACTTTGCGTTTAATTTGTTGCATAAAAGTTTAACAGTTCGACGTCTTAAACAATGTCATCCTATAGATCTTCCCTTCAGAAATAAGAGTTACATTCCATTCTTTTTTATTTCCTCATCACATTACTTAACTTATCTGTGTTTAATTTTTTATGTTTATATTTTATTAACAAATTTAATGATTGTTCCCATTGGGACAGATTTGAAATATATATTATGCTTCAAAATAAAAATATACTGCTTAGTTCAAAATTTTCTGGTCGACTCAACGATTTTTTTAGAAAAACTTTTATAACAACTGCTTAAATATATTTTTTTAAACAGTTTAGCGCTCAATATCAATGAAAACTAAAAGTCTAATACATTGAACACGGTGTCTGAAAGGGTTAACAAAATTTTAAATGCGTACCCTAAATGTATGCTACAAAAATATGTTAAATGTTCTTCATTATCATTGCTTCTCAAAAGCTACGCAGTGTTTAAATATTTAGAAAATTTTAACAAAATTTAACTAAAAACAAAGAAAAACTTTAACTTCGGTGGAACCGAAGCTTATATACCGCCACACGTATTTTTGAGTTGTTAATGTATTATCATCAGTGACTTAAATAGAACTTCGAGATGGGATGCAACAAGGTCAATGGTCTGATGCAACACACGTTGTGTGAGGGCCTATACTAAAAAAAAAGGGCGTGGCACCCTTGATTTGATATTGATGATATTAAAAGTGTTTTTACCCAATTTGAGTCAAAAAATCACTAAAAAAAAATAACCATTTTCATTTAAAATTTGAAAATTGGTGAAAGTTTGTAATTTTAACTAAAAATGGGCATGGCGCCTTGCTTTTGATTTGGTGATAGTGAATACATTCCTATGTAATAACCATTTTCATACAAAAAATTTGAAAATGGGGGGTAAGTTTGTATGGGAGATAAACATAAAAATGGGCGTGGCAAATTTGATTTTACATTGAATGACATAAGAAGTGTTTTAACCCTATTTGGAGTGAATATATGCATAAATAATAAATATTTTCATACAAAAATCAAAAAAACGATAAGTTTGGTATGGGGGCTATAGCTAAAAATGGGAGTGGTACTTTCATATTCAAACTTGACCTGGTGGTTGCGAGAAAATCTTGAAGTCTCAATTTTCAGCCATATCTCCAGTAGTCTCCGAGTAAAATCGCGTTGAAATAAAAAAGACAGATTAGACGACAAATAGATGGCTAGATCGACTCGTCTCATCGATTGACTCATGAATATATACTTTTTATGGAATCTCCGATGCCTCCTTTAATGCGGCGATGAAACTGATAATACCCTTCACACTTGTGTGGCGGGTATAAAAAAAAAAATTTAAATTGAACTAAAACTTTTCACACACCTCAAATATTGCAAAACAATTTAAGCAAAAATGTACAAAATGTAAATAAAATGAACAAAAAATTCTTTCAAAAGCGTTTATCAAATTGTATAGCACAGTTTACCAATGCACAGTTGTCCCCAAAGTGGCTAGAACGACTAATGATATTATAGTCGTATACGATTTATTCTTTGAAATACATAAAAGCACAACAACAACAACAACGACAAAAAGGAAGGTTAACCTGAAGGATGAACTTCCTACAAACAAACAAAAAAGAGAATAACACAAATGTTGACTTGTTTCAGAAACAAAGAAGTCATTGCCCAAAAAAAAAAAAAAAAAAACAATAAACAACATTGCAAACACCTACACTCATTTGTAAAAAACGAAGGATACAAAAGGAAGTGAATAGAATAAAAAATAAAATGCAAAAATAACACTTTGAAACGAAATGGACATAATAACAAAAAAAAAAATGAAAAAACAAAACAGCAGCAGCTCCAATAACCCATTGTGTATCTCTGCTATTGCTAAAATACGACAAGTGCAACAGCAGGAGTAGCAACAACAACAATAACAGAAGAACAGCAGCAGCAACAAGATCAAAAACAGCCGCAAATACAGCAGCAGCTGCCAAATTAGTTTGGCAAAATAAACAACAACTCGGGAAGCCGAGTGTAATGAAACGTGAAGCAAAGGTGCAATCAAAACATAATAAAATCGAAAAAAAAGAAAGCAAGTTTAGAACTAAAAGTTACGAATCAAAAGAAACTTTTTACAAAATTTCAGCAATACTACCAAACTTGTTACTATGGACAGGACGGACATATTGAAACCTTCGAGAAGCGTAAACATTATACGAAAATTGAAACACCTAACAAAACAATATGCATTAAAAAATATGAAAGAAGGTATTAAAATGAAACTGCGGAACTATGCTGATAGGAGACACCCGGGAGTTGTAGTAGTCGCGTAGTAAATGCATTGGAGTTACGTCAAAATGCAGCAGCAGCAGCAGCAATAGCACGAAGCGTAGTATAGTATAACTACAGGTTACTCTGTTGTGGTATGGGTTGATTCAGAGACATGATTATAAGCAACGCATCAATGTAACTGATCGCTCCACAGTTCCATTGCTGGATGTGTAACTCTCATTAGTCTTGCTAAATACTACAAGACTTCAAATTACCAATTTATATTGCAATGCAAAAATGCTGTCAACACTAAATAGTTCTAATTATGCTGTAAGAATAAGGGTTCATATTTGGGCTTAATTTTATTTTTTAATTTATTAAACCAAAAAGAAAAGGCAAACAGACGGACGGATTCTCTTAGTGCGACAGCAGTTACACATCGAGTTTTTATACGGACACAGTTTAATAAAGTCATTTGAAATAACATTAAATGCAACACTACTTGAAAAAGTGTTGAGCAATTGGTATCGTTAATCGTAAATTTCGGTGGAGCAAAGTTGTCGAGTAAAGAACAGTTGATAGCACGTTGAAAACGAAGCAGCTTTATGGATGGGGAACAGAGCGTAGGGATATAAGGAAAGAAACAAAAGTAAAAATAAACATGTATGTCCCATGAGGGAGATCGAGCGGTGGGGGCCCTTAGCCTCTTTCTTATAGGGAGTTACTGTGTGTCAAGTAGGTTGATGGCGAGGATGTTGGTATGCATGTCGAGCCGATGTATAGGAGGTGCTTAATCTTCTTATTTCGCTGTAAACCTAAGGTACCCTGGAGTTCCCGAAATTCCTTTGTTGGAGTAGAACACGAGAGTGGTTTGACATAATCCTCAGCGCCTTGTTTTGAAATATTTGAATAATAAAACAGTTACTCCTCTGGCAGTACCCCAAATTGGGATACCAGGTCCATATTGGCTTTTATAATTGCTTTATAGACTAAAAGTTTGCTCTTTAGCTTGAGAGGTGACCTTCGTCCGATAAGCCATAAATGTTTTTAACTTTATTGAGCTGTAGCCTTTGGTGAGAAGGTGAGGACGCTAAGTTAACCTTCTGTCAAGACCCAAGCCCAGATACTTGGATGTAGCACTGCATGGGGATTGTGGCCGAGACAACTGGGAACAGTCACCCTTCTTAAAGAAAAGTATTTGAGTGGACTTCTCTGGGTTCACTCCGAGATGAACTGGGAACAAACACCTCTCTTTAAAGAAAAAGTCATTTGAGTGGACTTCTCTGGGTTCACTACAATGTTCCACCTCTGGCCAAGTAGAGAAGATGTCGAGTGCCTTTTTGAAGGATCTCCGGTGAAGCAACCTGGGGAAACGTCGGAAGCCAAGAAAATCGTGTCACAAAGTAATGTAAGGACAATACCTAACTTCAAACCAAGGTCGAGAAGATGGTCGAGTGTGCCTAATTGAAGATCAGAAGCAACCGAAACTAAGCCAAGAAAATCGTTTCAGCATACGTAGCAATTTTTCTCCTCCATAATCGGCAAGTCGACTGTATAGAGTGTGTAAAATGAAAAATTTTTATTTATACTTGTTAAATCATTTTCATCCCCTAAAAAATCCCCTAATCCCCCGATAAAAATACACCTATGCCAACGTTTTTCCAACCGCGAAACATGCCCAATAGTCGCTTCCCGGTATAGCCATCCGAGCCTTCTTCGATTTAGCTTTTATCTCCCTCAATCGACTCGAAAACGCGTTCCCCGGAGTTGGGTCTTTGAGTTTTGGGAATAGCCAGAAGTCACACGGAGCCAAATCAGGCGAAAACGGTGCTTGCGGAACGATATTGGTTGCATTTTTGGAGTAAAAATCACAAAGAATCAGTGCAGAATATTCAAGAAAACTCATCATCTGATGAGCCCAAGGACTTCGAGCTTATTGTGTATATCCCTACTCGTATAGCATTGAAGATTGTGCCGAGTACTATGTTTTGAGATGTATGGATAAATTCACAGTTACTATGTTTGGCAGTTCCTCAAATCAAGATTCAATATGTTCAAATGGGTTTTGTATGACATTCTAAATAAGAAGCTTGACACGTAGCCTTAGGGTGAATCTTTTTCCCAGAAGCCAGCAGGTATTTTTCAACCTAGCATTCAATGGTTTTTTCCTTATTGATAAGGTGAGGGTCTCCATGTCAACCTTTATCGAGCTCAAGACCTCGGTACTTGTCAGTGTCACTGGTTGGGATAGGTGAACCATCGAGTTGAACCGGGGGCAATCTCCTCTTCTTAAGAAAAAAAGGGCTAACCATTATATTCCATCTTTTAGCCAGGAACGTATTCAGCTGCATTTGAAGGATATCAGTTCAGTTTGAGGAGAGATTTTACGTCGGCGTATGTTGCAGTTAGCAGCCTGGTATCAGGAATAGTTGGCATGTCAGTAGAATATAGGGTGTATAGGAACGGACCCAGAACACTTTAACTAATAAAAATTTGGTCGGCCAAATTCATCTTTTCAAGTGTACCGTTATATACACGTTAAGCTTAAGAGCTGTAAACGAAATTTTGTGCTTAATGTTACCAAAAAGAAAACAAAAAATAATGAAAATAACACAAACACATCAACACTCAGCCTCAAATTTTGTACAAATTCTATGTCCTTACAGGTCTTCTCACATCTAATGGAACCCAAAAGACTCTTTGTCCTTCAACTACAAGAATGTATGCAACTTTGTCTAACGCACATTTCTGCCATTAAATGCAAATTCCCTATGCAAATTAGTTGAATTATAATGAAGAAGTTGAGCTAAATGTGCTTAAAATTGTAGCGACACGTCGACAACCAATGCTGAGCTACTTCAGAACTGATGATACAGCAAACAAATAGAATTTAAATGGAGAGTAGTCAACTACGTCAACATGTTTGCTTGCTTGCTTACTTGCTTGTAAGAGCATATTTCATAAAGTTGAATTAAAAAAAGATCACACACGTTTCAATATGCGCTGCAATCTGATCTGTAAACGATAAGAAATACCAAAGCGTTGTGAGGGTAGTAAAGAACTTCGAACCCTTCAACACCAAGAAAGGCTTTAGACTTTTTCAATTTCCCAAAAAAAGAATAAACACCAGGGGCCCAGGCGAAAACCAGTTGGGCATGATTTTCTATAAGGTATGTTGCTCGCGTTAGCTGAAAACATGGACATAATCGGCAAAGGTCAACGCAGGGTTTTCGCGGATGATTGAGAAAGAATTTCGTTACATTGGACTGCCGGTGTATGAAGTAAGACATATCCGCTCGTAGAACATAATCAATACTTGAGCAATCTGTGAGGATGAAGAATTTCAACTTCGATGCTGTAGAAAACATCGTCTTTTTAAGTACTGAGGTGGTAAGCAGCGACAAAATATAAGTCTGCAAATTAAACTCTTGGTAATCGATATTATTTTTGGTTCGGTGCGCCAATGTGAAGTCCTGCTATATGATGCAGAAGCGTAGGCGCAAGATGTATTCCAAAGAAAGACTCTTCGAAAAATAAATTCGACCTGTTAGAGTGAAGTGATTTCCATATTAGCATGGAGGCGGTCACCGGTCTCGTACTGAGGCAGACAACCTGCAACATCTACTACAGGGTTAATCGTGAGAGTCAACGTATTCTTGGATATGTCTTATTAGTAGGAAACTATGTGGCCTTGTCTTCAGATTTACACCTATAGACGAGCACCTACTCTCGATACGCAACAAAGCTAAGTAGTTCAACATCAGCTTAAAATTTTTACACGCTCCGACATTGGATAAAGACAATGTGTTGTAAGATGAGTTCAATGGGCGCTTAGTATGCCTCTACAAGCGCTGCCCCAAACATATCTTCTATCGATCAATCATCGAATAGTTTAGCCTACATGATACCACCAGCAGTAAGAGTAATGAAGAAAGGCTAATTTACTTTGCCGCGGGCCATAACGTAGTCATAAGTGGGCACTGATTCCAAAACACATTTTGTAGAATAAGTACCCAAAACTTATTTGAATTAAATCATCGAAATTTATTGTGTCTTCCCTAAAACAGGCTCCAATTGAACCGATACAACGATGCTAGCGGCAAACCCAATGTTGCATGGTCCGCTTGAGGTATGGCCTTCAGCTCCTTTGGTGAATTTTGTTTGATGACATCGATCGACTGGGAACAGGAAAAAAGTCATAGGGAGCCAAATCTGACGAATACGGAGGTTGTTCAATGGTATTTATTGATTTTTCGGCTTTGTACTCCTGAAAAATCACGACTCAATGAAATGGCGCGTTGTCGTCATGCAAAATGCACGAGTTGTTCTTCCGCAATTCCGGCCGTTTTCAGAAGATGCTCTTTTTGACCATCAGGAGATACTCCTAGTGAACCATAATAATCAAAGAAGAAGGCTATGGGTCATTCTAGATCTCGGAAGCAATTCTGATACGATGAGAAGTATCGGGAAGCATATCGAGTACTAACGAACTCTGTAAGCGGCCGCAACAAGAGCTATTGCTGAGCGATACCGAGAGAAACGGAGAGTCGAAAAATGCAAAAAGAAAGAAAGGTAAGAGTTGGAAGAATTTGAAATGATGTGCAACATAAGTGAGGTACGAAAATTCGATCAAAAAATCAAGCATTTGACTAAAGGTTATAAGCCTGGAATTTATTTTTCTCGGTAAGATGTACATGGAAACATGGTGATAAATGTATAGAAATTACTTCTCTATGCTATGTAGATCGAGGACGAACGAGACGAAGAAGAACTGGACCCCTGAAAAGAAATACACCATAAAGCATTTATCGAATACCTCTAAGTGTATGTGTACAATAATTTACATGCAGGTGCTTTCAGTTTATTTGTATATGCCTGTCCGTCCGTCTGTCTGTCTGTCTATTCGTATATTACAATTTTTAACTGTGTGTGTCCGTCTGTCCATCTATATACATACGTACACAATAATGTACAATGACAAAGGATAACGATGGACAACAGCGCATACTGCGAATATAATAACAACGAAAGCAACAACACACTTACAGCAACAATGTCGTCCAGTGACATCAATGTGCAATGGCAGAGACACTAGCGACAGCAACAGCAGCAACGACAATTGTCATTTTAAATGAATGAATTAAGTCTTATGACACAACACAATAACTGCAATGACGTTTTCCTTTCTTTCTTTTTTTTTTTTTTTTTTTTTTTTAGTACAAGCTCGTCAACTTGGCATAAATAAGTGCGCGTGAGAGCGAGACAAATGATAATGGCATTGTATACATGTACACATGTATGTGTATGTTTGTGATGTGTATGTAATGCAAAACAGCAGTTGGCAAAATAGAAAGGACAATGATGGGCACACGTGCTGGCATACTGTCAAAAGTCAGCGAGCCGAGCCATTCAACAAAGGTTGTTGCTGTTGTTATTGCTTTTGTCACTTGGTCTGCAATGGAAATGACTTCCGACAATAACCAGAATAAGAAGCAGAAGCATAATCAACAACAACAACAACAAACACAACAACAACACACGCACAACAGCATCGGAAAGATTAACAGATTACATAAACATTAATAATATGTTTTATGAGGGCTGCTAACTACGTATTCAGGTTACAAGACATCAGATTAAGTTGTCATTCTGGAACTTCAGTCCTTGAAGAAACATTTAAGTCAAGTTGTACGGTAAGGAAAGTAGTATAATGAGATCGGCTGCCTGTCTATCCATACCATCTATGTTTACTCTGTTTGATCTAATTGCTAAGGTTTGTTCTCTTTTCACATGAATCCCTATAGGACAATATCGACAGTGCCAACCTTTACAAGGTTGCCAAGAAATCGATCGACAGGGACCTTCAACCAAACCATAAGAACCGAAGCCCCCAGTCCCGCCGAAGTGATCGCTTACTAATAACAAGACAGCTGATATTGACAGAATTCCAGCGGAACTTTACAAAGCGGACCCCTACTTTGCTGCTGAGATCCTGCATCTTCTTATTCGGATAACGTGGGATACCGAAGCCTTTCCCACTGAGTGGGCGACAGGAATACTAGTCAAAATACCAAAGAAAGGATACCCAAAAGAATGCGACAACTGGACAGTCATATGTGTGTTGCCTGCGATTTAAAAGATTTTAGCAAAAAGCATTCTGGAGAGAAAAAAAGAAAACTACTACTCGACAACGAACAAGCCGGTTTCCGACCTTCGTTATAATGCATCACCCATATTAATACCTTGAGGATGATCATCAAGCAGTGTACAGAATTTAGATCGGATCTGCACCTGCTATTCGTCGTGCTATTCGTCGTGCTATTCGTGTTTACCGGAATTGTATATGGGCTGCCTTACGCTGAAGGAATGTGCCCGAAAAAGTGATCGCTATAATCAAAGCAACGTACAATGACGCGCAATGTCACGTCTTACAACGAGGAAGTCTTTCTGAACCTTTCGACATCTAAAACGGAGAACGTCATCCTTTCACCCAATCTGTTTCTAACATTAATAGGGAATGTTTTGCTGTCGGCACTACCGAACACCGGAATACGATGGACGATGATTGTCAAACTCTAGAGCCCCGATTACGCTGGCGATAACATTTACCTTTTCGCGCATACCATGACGGATTAAGCCCGAATGGCTACCGCGCTTGAGAGAGAATCTTCTTCCGCTGGGCTAAAAACCAACACGTGAAAGACACAAGCCCTCAGTTTTAGTCTTATGGGACAGACCACGAGTAGAGTTGTAATCGATGGGAGACAAATCGAGATGGTTGAGAACTACACATACCTAGGCAGCATCCTTGCAGAAGAAGGCGGAACTGAGCTGGATGTATGCTGCCGGATTTACAAAGCCAGAGTTATTTTTGGTATGATGTCTCCCATCTGGAGAAACAACGATTTGAATACAACTCTAAAGGTCAGACTATTCAAATCGATCGTACTTTCAGTTCTACTCTACGGATGTAGAACCTCTGGAGATTTGCACCAATTTCAATCTTCATATTGCTGAATTTTAGTTTTTACTGCTTTAATGGTACTGAAAGTACTGAAAATATTATAATAGTAGCCCTCGTACTTTTCTCCATTAGCCGTTTTCTTTGTATAAAAACACTTAAATTTGCATATACGAGTGTGTAAGTATTCACATAACTCAATTGCTGCGTATCAAGGTCCTCTTTCATTTTCATCATTTAGGCTAGGGAGACTAGACTAGAATTATGCGTTTCTTCAAGTATTAAAGAAATTGTTTTTTCCTTTGATTCAATAACGTTGCGTCGGTTGTGTCGGGTACGTATTCGTTTACCACTTGGTACTTCCTTTTTATTCAAATAAATTAAGAATTCCTTCTACATTTACATTGAAAGGCCACCTTGTGCAGCTTAATAAGCCTATTATAAATTTCAATTTTGTCCCAAAAAATACCATTGATACATACCATGACTTGCTCAAATATAATACTTTGTCAGATAACTACTTTCCGTATTTTCCTAACGGTATAGAGTTTCAAAATAAGCAGAGTTTTGTGTCTGATTGTTTTAGAAGAGGACACTTGATAATAGAAACCGATGCACTAACAAATGAAAAAACCTCTGTAGTCTGCTGACTTTTAATCTTACGAAATTTTGCTCCATTTTCTTATTCGACGAGGCAGAATAATGTATGAACGTTTATAGAATTAGCACACTTTTTGTAAGAACGGCTACACCTATTCTGCAATGAGCAAACTTCGGGGAACAGACTAACAGACTATTCCATATCCGAAGATAACTGTTGTAACACTCGATTGTCTTCTTGAATTTAATTTTGGTTTTAAGACAATAAATAGTTCAAAGTTTTATATGTCTCTGGTTTAAAAAGGCATACCTTTATTACTACAGACAAGGTTAAAGATTCTTTCTTTTGATACTACGCCGCCCAAGTGTCATTATCTTAGTAACGAGCCGTTTCCTAATGCCTCAAGAAGATCATCGACATGAAAAAATGAGAATGCTTTCATTTCCTCAGCATAATGAATTCTTCTATGGGCAATTTCGGTTAAGCAGTCATCCCAAACATTCCAGCTTTACTTATTCCATAAGTCGCTATATAAGGAAAGACATTATTACCACAGATACATGTAGTTTATGTGATTTATTACATTTTAAATGAGAAGAGTGTATGTACCACAAGAAGACGCAAGAGGTTCAACCAATTGATGACATCAATTCCTTTTATATTCAGGTGTCTTCTCAGGACAATAGTTGGATCCTTGGCTGAGTTAAGTTCAGCTGCACAATTCCCTTGGTAGCCTTAGATTTGAATCCATCCTTCAGTATCTTGGCTTGCCGCAAGATTAGTCTAGTGTTCATTCCTAGCTAGTTTCTTTTTTTTTTTTAATTCCTATGGTGGTACTTAGTGTACAACTCTTAAGAAGATAATATGGTTCTGGACCGATCAAAGAAGTTGAGACGCCCTTCCTAGCTAAAGCGTCTGCCTGCTGCCGTGGAATATTTGAATGTCCAGGCCACCATAGCATTCCGCTATCCTAGCACTAGTTTTGACTTTACAACAACGGAGTTAAGTGCACTAGAAGCTGCCTGACTATCCTATGGTAATGCAACATCACAGTTTCGGTAATTCTTGTCTATATTGATATGCGAAAGATACTGGTGTATTTTCAAAAGGCTCACAAAGTTTTCACCTTGGGCCTACTACACCTCAATCATCGATGAGAGACCCATCTGTATGATGTGTGGTTTTATTTCGTAATCGTTTTTTTTTTTTTTTTGTTAGGTCATCTTAAAATAAAGTGTGTATCAATATTATACATCTTGGAAACTTTGTCAATAGGCGTTGACAGAAGGTGCGATCCTCTGTCCAGGCGAGATATACTTCTTGCAGAGAGCAAATGCAGTTCTATCTCTATCTGCCAATTTATATGGATGTGTGTCGTCTTCATTATTAGCTGTAATGCTGTATCTTGCGGTGTCAGGTCTAGAAGTGCTTCTAATGTTGATGTCGCATCGCACCAGTGATCTCTAAGCAAGCCAGTTGTTGCAACGATTCAAAGGTTATTTTTGGTCGTGAGTTGGCTCACTCTTTCAGCCCACGCTACTATCCCATAATCAAGTATTGGCTTAAGTACAATACTGCATACGTACATATATAACATGAGCAAGGCTTTGAGTTGACAGCTCCCAGATTGCTAAAATTAGTAAAGAGTGCCTTAGGGCAGTTTCGAATTTCTTCGTCTGTGTGTCGCTTGTGTTTTAAATTTTAATAATATTTATCGTTGCTAAAGTTAGGAGGTACCCGCTTAACTCTGTCCAGCAGCGCTTAGTACGTTGTTTTAATTCTATATCCCATGTTGGAGGGATAATATCCAAGAACGGGTTAAGAAAGCAACGGTTGCGTTCTACTCCTGCTCAAAACTATTCGGCAAGAGTTGGGGTCTAACGCCGAAGATGGTTCTTTATATCTATACAGCAGAAGTCTGCCCTAATTTATACTACGGTGCCTTGGCCTGAGAGCAGATTGCAAAGATCAGTCTGCATGGAAGCTACTGGGGCAATACGAATTTCGTCTGAGAGAATGAGGACTCTGGTCGCCAACAAATTATGGCCATAACGCTGTCCTGTCAAGGCGTCCAGTGGTGCTAGTAGACTCGACAACATACTTGCTGTCCGTACTTCCAGATTTTAGTAAATCTTTACGACCCCTTTTGCCTTCAAGGCAGCACTGGAAGGCTATTCTGCTGGGATGTAATGTCGGTCTATCAATCTACACCAATTGCTCAAAGATGAACAGCGTTGTGGGTTCTGGAGTATGCTCAGAGGACATGGGTGTCGAACAATTTTTTCGACTCCCGGTTCTCTGCAGTATTTTCCAAGTGGAGTTGAGCTACTTGTAGAAATGAACGTCCGCGACAGATCGATATTCATCTTCTCAGATAGCCAGGCTGCAATAAAGGCTTTAGGTATACATGTCACCAGATCAAAGTTGGTTAGGAACTATAAAGAGCTGCTGAATGCAGCGTGGTTTTCCAGTAACACACAGCGAGATGGGATTACCAACCGTTTCAGGTAGAGACTCCATTAGCGGCAATATTTTCTGCCATTAATAACCACTTTGCCAACTCGGTCAATAAAAAATGATCATATCTGGGCAGCTGCTACGTGAACTGTCCAATACCTGCCCCCTTAAGTGTGCTATTTCCTTAACTGCAAGGGCTGGTTATAATTAGTCAATACTAGCTCTGGGCTTAGCAGTTATTTGCGAACTCTGGTGTATCGTAAAGCGACAACGAAAGAGAGCGAGATAGAGCTACTCACAGATAGCGAATATTTGGTTTTCAAGAAATGAAAAAGGGGTACTTTGCATTTCAAATACATTTCTAAAATAAATATTTTATAATAATATTTGAGAATGAGTCTCTCTATTACTGATTTATACGAAGTTTTATTAAATAAAGAGGATTTGTTTTGTAGCTCTTCTAATATATAAAATGCTCGTGTCACAGTGTTAGTAATAAAACTCCTCCGAAACAGCTTGACCGATACTTATGAAATTTTATATGTATATTCAGTATGTCTGAGAATATGATGAAGACTTTTTTCATACCTCTAAGTGCGCGGTGGGCGTGGCTCCCATAGAATCGATCATAAATTCATTGAATCAAATTAACCGATTTAAAAAAAAGGATATAAATATGTATATATGTGCGTTGCCCCCACAGGACCCATACAGAGATTTAAAGTATTTTTACAAGTTTTTGAGGAAAATAAAATACGGTATGCATCTTACTAGGACTTTTAAAAGCGTTCCGAAAAAAATGCATTCTATTTTAGCAAATAATTGAATTAGAGAAATGAAATTCGATTACATACTACCAGGAAGAAAAAATATAATGCATTGGAAAAATAGGCGGTGGGCATGGCACTTAAAAATAAACCAAAAAAAATACGAGAAATGAAATTGAGTACATGAACCAATCAAGGCCGGTTATAGCTCAGCTAATCACTACATAGTATAAAACAAAGTCGCTGTTTCTGTCCCTATATCCCTATGTATGCTTAAGTCTTTAAAACTACGAAACGGATTTTGATGCGGTTTTTTATTAGATAGAGTGATTGAAGAGGAAGGTTTATATTTTGAAAATTTAAACCCAGGCCTAATGGGGCCTTGAAACTGGAAAAGCCAAATATTTGGAACAAAAAGGCGTTAAAAAATTTATTTATTTTTGTGTTTTTTTTTAGAATTCAGGTGAGCAACAAGAAGGGATTTTGAGAAAATTTTACCCGGGGCCTAATGGGAGCCTTGAAACCGAAAAAGCCATATCTTTGGAGTGAATAGACGTAGAGACTTGAAACAGTGCTCATTTGAAAGATGGTTAAAAAAAATTTTTGGCGTTCGAGGAATTTCCGGAATTTGGACCTGGAACCCATATGTAGACCCAATATATAAATTTTTTGACCAATTTTGAAACTGTGCGACTTTGAATGATGGTTAGTTGTATTTAGGGAATTTCCAAAATTTTAACCCAATTTGTTTGAACAATTTATATTTAGCCACCAAATAGAAGCAAAAAAAAAACGCGACCAAAGCAGCGGGTACCAGCTAGTGAAAGTATAAAACAATTTTTTTTTTAAGTAAATTCATTAATTTCACTTTTTTATTTCATTCATAAACATAATTATTTTTCTTATTGTTTTTCGTCCCAAAAATATACATCATATTTTTTTCATAAATTGTATTATTATTTTCTAGTACACACAATAAACTCAAAACTAAAAGAAGTCAACAAAAATTATGCACATAAAATAAAAAGTTGTTGTTTGTTTTTTAAAATAAAAATTACATAAATGTACATAAATTACATATGTACACGTTGTACATATATGTATGTATCGTATATATATATATATATACAAGAAGGTATCACAATGAAATATTTCAATTCGTTTTTCATTTTGTAAGATTTTTTTTTTTTTTTGGGGGATTTGTGTATTCCTTTTTGAATTTAAAAAAAATATCTTTATGTTGTGTATGGAATTATGTATAACACAAAAGTTTGTTTTATGTATAAGATGAATATAAGTTTAATGAATGAATGAATGAATAAAAAAATGTGTGTGCGCATACATGAATTAATGAAATTAACTAATACAGTCAATAAAATATATTTAAATGAATGAATAAATGATAGAAAGAACGAACGAAAGAAAGAGAAAGCCTTGTGGCGTTTGCTTTGTGAAGTTAGAATTGAATGGCAGCAAGAAACGTAGCATGTATGTAGATTTGACATACGTGAAGACAAACAAACATTGTTGTTGTTTGTTGTTACACTACTCAGGCATCTTTTGGTTCAACATTTTGTTGTTGCTGTTTTATATTGCTACTGCTACTGCTGTTGTTGTTATTCTTTCGTAATTCACTAATGCAACGATTTCCATTATCATAAAAACCATTACGAATGCAATTGTTACTGCTACTGCTGTCATTTTCGATATTGTTAATGGCAGCAGCTAAAGCTGCTTGCATTTCGTTTGATTGTAATGCTGTCGTTGCTGTTGGTACACAGGCACATGAATCACAGACACGCACTTCAGTTTGCCAGCCACGTTCCGGCACTTGCATACGTGATTTTGAACAATTTGCGCATACAGCTTGACCACAACGTCGACAATGATGACGACGACAATCATAAAGTGCCACCACTATTGCTATTACTACTACTGTTGTTGGCAACAATATTCCCATTGTTTGCTGATGCTGATGCTGCTGCTACTCCTGTTGTTGTTTTTGTTGTTGCTGTTGTTGTTGTGGGTGAACTTGCCTTAGCCAACTGACGTACAATAGTTAATTCTTCAGCGGTACCAAATGTTGATTTACATATAAAACATGACGGCGATTCAGCATCAGGAACCCAATATGATGGACGTGCACTGTCTTTTATTATTTCTATTAAAGATAATTTTTTTTTAATTAAAAATTATATAAACAACAAAAGACTTTTATATAAACGAACGCACCTTTGGGATACTCAAGTGCCACAGCAGCTACAGTGCTTATGGTATTGTAGATGGTCTCTCCGTATTTACGCACAAGTATGTCAGGATTCGTCATTGATGGTTTGCGATCCTGCGGTATTTGGATTGGATTTGCAATGAGTTAATGCATCTTCTTGTGCTTCTGTATATTTAAATTGAAATTCTTATCAAATTAAGTCAAAATTATTGGTTCGATATTTAAAGAAATGCTATCAATCAAAAACTTTTAGATCCTTTATACACATGCGTATGTACTGGCAGGTAAATTGAAATATTTTTTTTTTTTTTTGTTTTTAATTTAAAGAAAAATAAAAGAAAATTGTGAACTTTTAGTAGAATTATAAATTAAATACTCGGCTCTACTCTTCTGCAATCAAGTTAGCAGCAATTACAGATGCAGTTTAGTTTTCGTTTAGAAACCATCTATGCAGAAAAAACTGTCTACACTAAGTGCTAAGATGAGCACGAAATTCCAATCATTTGGTTTAGTAAAATTTATAACCAGCTAGAATTTATATTTAGTTAGAAGTAATCTTATTACTAAACTAAATGTTTTATAGGAGGGAAGTTTGTTAAAGGACTCCTCCAGAAATAGAAGCTAGTTTCTATGCGAGCTAACGCAAAAAAAATAATCACATTTATCAAATTTCCTGGCGCATATATACTTTGGACGAGTTCGGTCATCGTCGAGGAAAGCAATTTTGTACCAAGAAGTAGCAAGCTTTTGGCCTAAAGAAAATAATGAAATAATATTTGGAACCAGGCACCAATGAAGCTACCTGTTCCTGTTCCATGTGACAAACGATTTTGATTCGCCTCAAGAGAGTCTTGCGCAATTCGGTTTCTCAAAAATGGCAACATAGCTGTCCTAAATGGCCCTCTGTGTTTTAGAGACATCATTTAAAAATTTGTCGATAATATACAAAAATAAAGATATCTCTCGACGACTTCGGGAAAATCTAAGTTTCAAGTTGTGTAGCTTTTTTTTTTTTTTGGCCTCCGAAATAGTAATTTTCAGACAATAAAACAGACAGGACGATGCAAAGACTTGCAATTCTGAACAATAATATATAACTTTGCTTTGGTTTAGTACTACAATAGTTACCCAGCGTTGCATCTGATTTCTGTTGCAGCTGTTGATGACAATCGTTGCAAACTCGCACCGGTTGCATCCAGCCACGTGATGGTACTGGCAATTTATGTTGACTGCATGCATGGCAAAAGCCTTGACCACAACCGCGGCAATGATGTTTTGGCAGACCAGTCTTTTCAAAAATTGAGCTTACAGGCATAACAAAGCTAAGAAAAAAAAAAAAAAAAAAAAAAAATAAAATATTTTCATCGCTGCAAGTAATATTTCTCAACTCAAAAACTTACAATTATCTCATTATTGGGCACCCAATAATTAGGTGCCACTCTATCTGCTATCCAGCCACTTATTGCTTTTGCCGGATGTGCAGAAATATTTGAAACAGTCTCGGTAATATATGAAACGCTATCAACAACCATTTGCGCTGTATGTACGCTACCTTTGTTAGCGTTACTGCTGCACTTCCAAACGTGTACAATTTGTGAACTACAAATATATGTATATAATTAAATATATATAAATAAATCGATGAATCATAAATTAAACAAAGACAAAGACTTACCGCACAGCAATTGCTTCTGGTGGTTTATTGCCATACCAATACTGGCGCGCACGATAAATTTCACCGCAAAGTGGACATTCTATGACAGCGCCCCATCCATGCATATTTTGCAAATGCATACCAAGAGCTTTCGGTTTGTGTTTGTGCGCGTACAGTAACAACAATTTCTTTGCCATTATTATAACACGCTTTACATAAATAGATTTTATTCTCAAATTGATGCTGATAATTGCATGGATGTTGATTAAATGCGATTCTCCATCGGTTAGATGACCCATAGAACGTTGACAACGACGACTGCACGATTCACAATGTACGCGGACACGTAAAATATTGTTCCGGAAATGGATTAATAGTTTTCTCAATTATTTCACCGTCAATTTTTGATTAAGCAATTTCATTGGCCTTCAGTGGCAACACCTGGCTGACGTGGTGGACGTACCTCGCAGTATTTTCAATTTCCATGCGTACAGCCGATATTATTTTATTAAAATTTGTCGTTTTATCTGTTTGTGGTGTTTGTATGCCAACATAACGCAATGAACTAAAGGCATTCGTTTCACAATTAAGCCGTAAAAAACTTTCGCGTAATTTATCTTCAGCGCTTTCCTCGACAGCTGCAATAAAAAATAAAAAAAACGTTCAGAATGAAAAGAAGCAAATGCAAAATAAAAAAAAAATAATAATAATTTATTATACTTACAACTTTCCAATGGTTTCGTAAAACGTGTCTCATGAAATATAATGACTGCTGGACCCAGCGTTGTGCTATTATTACCCATAACCTGTAGCGCCTGTGAAAAATGCAAACAAAAACGCCTTCGATGCGGTGCCCAAAAAATTCAAACATATCACTGTGTAAACGTTCCGAACGTGTACGATATATGACTATATAAGATATGGCGAGTATCTTTAGTAACATACGCATGCGTCGATTACTTTTAGCTGTGGTACCGAGCAGACCCTCGGTATCTAAACAAAATACACCCAATTCCGGTTGACTGGCAGCATAAACACCAATTGTACATGATTTCTGTTCGGTTGATGTACGAAAAACTTGTTCGCCATCAAACAAT
>JAEIFJ010002195.1:0-44653 GCA_018903435.1 Leucophenga varia | reverse complement strand
GAATTCTTTCATTTAATAAACCGATTATCTTATCTTAAGCTTTACAACACTATTTGCAAATAATTTTCAGGAATATGTGACTGATCGCCAGGCACTGCAAAAAAAAAAAAAAAAAAAAAAAAAAGAAAGGCAAAATGGCGTTTTGGTGGGGCGCATGTGGGTCAATATTTGATAAGTGCCATGGGGGGAGGGAAGCATGCTGTAGATTAGAGAGCACCTACTTTTTTATTTTATTTTATTTATTTCTTTTGCAAAATACGCTTATGATAAAAATGTTTATATCCTTGGCAGCTGGCATCAGTAAACTTGACAGCTGATGTAGTAGTATAGTCTCGAAATATTTCTGAATAATATTGGCACACGGGTGGCATGTGGGTGTTTTGGAGTGAGACGATGATGAGGTGGAGGTGGAGGTGAAAGAGGAGGGTCGCTTGGTTGGTTGATTTCGGTTGAGCGTCTTTCCTCTGTTTGTACGGTGTACAATGGGTGAAGACGTTGAGGGGAAGGGGGATGTGGGCAAATGGCTGATAGCGAAAAATAAAAGTAATGTGTACACAAATGGGCCGACGTTTTTCGCGCTTTCGCTGCTCGTTCATCCATTCATTCATTCGGTCTGTATGTACGTCCGTCCGTCCGACCGTCCGTCCATACGTCCATGGCCAAAGGAGCCAAATGCTTTGCCATCAACTCATCTTGAAGCATTATAGCGTGCTGCTGCTGCTGCTGCTGGTTTTGGCAACTTACATTCTGGCAGCGGAAAATAAAAAATGATGATCCAGTGTTGTCGTTTGTTCTCACTATGAACTTTCACTCTGCGCGCCGTAGGCATTTACGTTTATCAATGTTAAAGATGTGTGTGGGTGTGTGTGTATGGTGGATGGTGTATGGCATAAGATATGTTTTTTTTTTTTTATGGAATGAGGTTTTATTATTATTTGCTTTTTTTTTCGAACACTCTCTTCTCATATAGCCAGAAAGATTCAAAGACGATTTTTGGTAACCAAGTGAAGTGTAAAGAGCTGTTTCCTTTATTGGTTTTATATTTTATTTTCTCATTTCGTTTACATATTCCTGTACTCGTATATGTCTTATATCTACTTCAAATGCCGATTTCTGTGTTGTATGTTTAGATGCTTTCTTTTCATCTGTATCCTATAGATAAATAGATACATAGATACACAGATATATTGTAGATAGATAGATGTGCATAGATGTATGTATTGAAGAATAAGAAGGAAAGAAAGAAAGAAGTAGGCAAAGTAAGAAAGTATTTCATTCCATCAGTTTCATCAGTTGCACCCCTCCGGCTTTTTGATGACACTTTTTGCAAAAAAACGCGTTTACGGGGCATATGGGACTTTGATATGACAACGAAAATATCCGTTTTCTACGACTTTGGTGTATGGCAGCCTGTGGCGTTAAGTTTTTTGCTTCCATTTTTATTTTTGTCTTTTTATGGCATGTGTGTGTGTGTGGAGTGGAGTGGTGTGCGTTTAAAAGTGTTGGGGGAGTTTGATTGGATGTATTTTAGTTGAAGTTGGAATGGGTGACTTGAACGATTTAGGCCTCTGATTATTGTTGTTGTTGTTGTTTTGGGCATATATTGTGGCTATGCTTTCAGTATAGATAAAAAAAATACAATACTTTTAATATATTAAAATCTTTAGGGATATATTTATACCCTACATTTTTCAAATTTTAATTGCAATGCATATTCATATGTATGTAGCTCTCATTTACACAAATTCATGTTTCTTTGTTAATAAAAATAAAAGAAACAAGAAAAAACGTTAACTTCGGTGAAACCGAAGCTCAGATACCCGCCACATCTTGATTTAGTTTATTTATGATTATCAGTGGCATTGGTAAAATTTCGATAAGGGCTGTCTTGGAGTCAATAGTCCGATAACTCCAAAGTTTAGACTCAATAATGAAGCAAAATTTTAACCTAGGGGCAGAATAATAAATATTTTCTTGAAGAAAAAAAATGAGAAAATTTGTGGTGACTTTGTTTGGGGCCAAATATGTTATAGTGGGCTGATCCTTATAATATCAGTAGAGTAAAGATAGGATGACATAAAAAGTGTTTTTACCCAATTTGAAGTGAATACATTAATGAATAATAATAATAATATTTTCATCCACAAAATTAAAAAAAAAAAAAAAAAACGGTAGGTTTGTATGGGGCTATACCTAAAAATGGGCGTGGCACTTTCATTCTCATACTTGATTTTAGTCGTTGGAGAGAAAAGCTTAAGTTGTGAATATCGGCTAAATATCTTTTAAACTGAACGACTAAACTGCGAAGAAACATCAGACGGACGGATGGACGGACATGGCTAGCAATTAGTATCAAAGTACACAAAGGAACAATGTACTCGATCTAAGCACTTACGAAATCTAGCAAGCGAATGTTGCAGTCAGTTCTAGTATCAAGCGCAATGTGCTTGTATTGAGAACTTTCGTGCTTCATTTGCAAAATAAAAGTGAACAAAGTAGTAAAAACGTGATCAAATATTTTATTATACCCTGCACCCAAAGGCTAAAAGGGGTATATTAAGTTTGAGCGAATGTATGTAACAGACAGAAAGAGGCAAGACAGACACTATAAAGTATATATATGTATGTGTTCAAGGAAAAAGTGCTTAAGTCGACTTAAGCAAAAATTGAGATAAGAATACTCCATTCAAAATTTGAATTATTTTTTACGATTTTTCTGGAAGTTATAGACAAAGCAATTTTTGCTTATCTCACTTAGGCATACAATTTCAATTAGGTTTAACTAAGAAAGTGCTCTCCTGCAAAACGACAAAATCAGACGTAAGTAGATTTTCCTTTTTTACCACAGATATATTCATGATCATCATTGGAAAGGGAGTTGAACTAGCTATGTCCATCTGTCCCTCCGTCTGTCTGTCCGTCTGTCATGCTGACTGCCTTATGAAAACGATTTTTGAAACTTAGACTCTCTATATATAATACAAATTTAATACAAACATTGAAATGAATAGTGTAGCAAGTTTGTACCAGATATGGGGCTTTTGCCTAAAAGAGGTCACGGCACATTTAATCGCATTAAACTAGACATCATAGATTCTATAAAGTATATAATCAGTTTTACGAGACAAGCTATGTCCCTCTGTCTGTTTGTCTTCCTGTCTGTTAGCTTCTGCGCGACATATTCATTCAGTTTGAAAGATATTGGGCTGAAGTTTTAAACTTAAGCTGAAAACTCCCTCATATACGTCGCTGTTGACCATACATTTATAATCTACAAGATCAGTTGTCTCAGACGATTTTGTCGAAGTAAACGTTTTTCCCTGCTAGTTCTCAGCCAATGTTACAAAGTTTTAAGACTTTATGAAGATTTTAAGTGTTTTCTTAATACATTCGATTTTGTTTTAACTAGGAATGAGAGTGTATATTTATGGGACACCATGGTGTTTTTTTAAATGCTTTATTTTACGATAGGTGAACAAATTGGATTTTCAGAATAAGTCTTGGGAAAATAGATATCTTATGTAGTTTAGTTACGTTTTGAAGTGTAGTAATTATTTTCTCAAAGTCCTTATAAAAGTTATGCTTCAACTAAACATTTTCAAATTGATTAATCTTGTACATAACTTTTCACAAATTATTGTTAATTTAGATACGCTCAAACATATGAATTTTGTATTTTAATTATGATGGCACTTGGTCATTGAATATTATTTTATTTGAAAAAACATAATTCATTTAATTTTATTTTAGCCAATACTAGCAATGAGTTCAGTTCGAGATTTTATTCACTTTTCTTGGCCCATTTTACTATAAATGATCCACCAGTCTGATACATTTATTATTTAAAGCTTTAAACTAAATACTACCACAGAATATATTCAATAGATTTTTGCTCTCATAAATTTCAACGATCACGTAACACTTATACAACTTTAATTCAAAATTGTATTCATTAATTATTTGATCAATATAATTCAGCATTTTTTTTTTTTTAAATTCCGACGGTACAGCATCCCTTCTGTTGCATGAAAACAACTGCGATCGACTGAATTTCTAATAAAAAAACGAGGAAAAAACAAAAATCACACAAATGAAAATGACGATCAAAAGATCGTAAGTTTGATCGTAAAAGATCGTTTACGTTTAGGGGTTTCTTCAAACCAAAAAATGTTGCAAATGATTTTATGTTTGATCGCGCGTTCAAACATGTTCGATGTTCGATTATTTGAAACATATTTTCTGCAATAGAATTTTGTGTTATGAGTTATGATTTGGCTCTGTGTGACTTCTGGCTATTCCCAAAACTCAAGAGACCACTCCACAATCGGAGTTTATTGATCCATTTGAGCTGATATAACGACTTGAGTGGCTAACCCAATCTATAATAGCCCGCTAATAGGTCGCCGTAGGTGTGACCTTCAGCTCCTTTGGTGAATTTTGTATGATGGTATTGATCAACTCAAAATGTCTACCCCAAAGAGCCAATTTTTGATTTGAGAACGCGAAAAAGTCACAGGAAGCCAAATCTGGCGAATACGGTAGTTGCTCGATGGTATTTATTGCGTTTTTGGATTTAAACTCCTATAAAACAAGGAAAAACGTTTACTTCGGTGGAACCGAAGCATAAATACCCGCCACACGAATCTTTGAAAAGTTTATGTGTGATCATCAGTGGCTTATATACATTTATAAATATATAGACAAAAAAAAATAATTTTTCATACAAAAGTTCAAAAAAATCGGTGAGTTTGTATAGGGGCTATACATTAAAATGGGCGTGGCATCTTGGTTTTGGAATTGGATGATATAAGAAGTGTTTTTACCCAATTTGGAGTAAATAAATGCATAAATAATACCAATTTTTATTTAAAAATGGGCGGCAAATTTGTGTGGGGGCTACACCTAAAAATGGGCGTGGTACTTTGTTTTTGATATCGGATGTCGTTAGAAGTGTTTTTATTCAATTTTGAGTGAATATATTCATAAATAATACCTATTCTCATACAAAAATTCGAAAATGTGCGGTAAATTTGTATGGGGGCTATACCTAGGAATGGGCGTGGCACCTTGGATTCGACTCTGGATGACATAAGAAAAGTTTTTACCAAATTTGGGGTGGATACATGCATAAATAACACCTATTTTAATACAAAAATTCGAAAATTTTTGGTAAGTTTGTATGGGGGCTACATCTAAAAATGGGCGTGGCAACTTGATTTTAACATACAAAGTAGTCGTTGCCGAGAAAAGCTTAAGTACCAAATTTCGGCGTAATATCTATATATCTTCATCAAAAAATGCGAAGAAATAAACAGACAGACAGACGGACAGACAGACGGACAGACAGACGGACAGACAGACAGACGGACATGGCTAAATCGATTCGTCTCATCGAGCTGATCAAGAATATATATACTTTATGGGTCTACGACGTCTCCTTCAATGCGTTACAAACTTTCCGACAAACTGAATATATCCTTCACACTATGTGTGGCGGGTATAAAAAACGACAAAATGAGATAGCTCGTTGTTGTCGTGCAAAATACACGAGTGGTCCTTTCACAATTCCGGCAGTTTTTCTGCGGATGCTTTCGCGTAGGCGCCTTTAAAACGGATAAATAATAAATCCCTAATAACCGTTTGACCATTCGGGAGGAGCTCAGAGCGAGCCACACCACGCTAATCAAAGATAAAGGCTTTCGGGTACTCATTTTACTGAATGTAAATTAATTCTTGATCAGCACGACGAAGCTAATTGATATAGCCAGGCTCACACCCTCTCTTCAAAATATTGTTGTATCTATGCCACTGTTGAAAGTTAAAATGAAAGTTATTTAACGCATATTCGAGTTATTTCTAACTTGATTTTTTGTTGTTTTATAATTCGCAATCACTTTGAACATTTTGTATTTGAAGTTGAATATAACGTTGAGCGTAATATCGATTTTTTTTTGTTTTAATATATTTTATTTGAATATTTTTTTCGTACCAATTGGTATCCAACTTAGAAAAGTTGTGGATTTGTTAGTACACCGTTACAACAAATATTATTTCTGTACTTAGTGGAATCCCTTAAGTGTATTTATAATCCAAGAACATTTTTATATTCATTAAAAAAAAACGAAAATTTTTTGAAGATTAAATTAATCTCTTAATTATTTTAAAAAGCGTTTATTGTGTTCCAAATGCAAAATTTTAATTTTTAAATATATTTTTGTATTTTACAAAATTATTTGACAGTTTTTTAAACCTGTTACACTAGTGTAAACTGGTACATTCAGTTTGTCGGAAAGTTTGTAACGCATTAAAGGAGGCATCGTAGACCTAATAAAGTATATATATATATTATTGATCAGCTTGATGAGACGAATCGATTTAGTCATGTCCGTTGGTCCGTCTGTCTGTAAGCTTTTCTAGGTCGTGTGTACTTTTTATGTTAAAATCAATGTGCCACGCCCACTTTTAGGTATAGCTCCCTTACAAAAGTACAACATTTAGTCAAGTTCTTATAAGAAAAAAGTATATTTATAAAGCGAATAGCTTCAAATATGGTTCAAATATTTCTTATGCCATGCCAAATCTTCAGTTTAAAATTAATCCAAATCGGACAACGAATTTCTAAATTTTTAAGAATATTTTTAATTTGTTTACTATTTTAAGATAAAATTTAATACAAATGCTGCACACGAAGATCTATCCACGTCAAATGATATGTAACAGGTATAAAAGCTTCGGTCCAACCGAAGTTAACTTTTTCTTGCTTTGTGTAAATTAAATTTTAGTTTTTGTTTGAAAGTAAGTCATCACGGTGAAGCCATCAGATTGATGTGATTATGAAGACGATCGTTGTAACTGGAACTGTGTCTATTTATTTCCTTAAACACCGAGGGTAAAAAGTAAGTCATTTCATGCCATACACGATCAAAAGCCTGCT
Organism: Leucophenga varia; assembly: GCA_018903435.1. Taxonomy (NCBI): domain Eukaryota; kingdom Metazoa; phylum Arthropoda; class Insecta; order Diptera; family Drosophilidae; genus Leucophenga; species Leucophenga varia. The sequence goes on along the minus strand of JAEIFJ010002195.1, from coordinate 37,719 downwards.
AAACATAAAGAAAGACAACGGAACTGTAACATTTTTCTTCAAAGGCGTCGAGCTTGTGTGGCACAACTCTGAGAATTTGTTCTGGTGTGTCATGATGGTATCTAAAGCCAAACAGGTAATAAATGTAACCAGTATTCTGTCCAGAAATATCATTTTAAATATTTTCGAAATAGCAGTGTAATTTTACTACCTGTTTTATATATCCGTTACACATAGTGTAAACGGGTATTCGAGGTGAGTTCGAAAAGTATCGCATATTTTGTGTTTTTTTTTTTTTTTAATTATTTATTTATTCATGAATATCTATTTTGTCCCCTTTAAAGTAATCCCTCCCGATAAAATACACCTATGCCAACGTTTTTTCCAATCCTCGAAACATGCCAAATAGTCCCTTTCCGGTATAGCCATCAGCGCCTTCTTCGATTTAGCTTTTCTCTCCTCAAACGAGTCGAAAATCGTTCCCCAGAGTAGTCTCTTGAGTTTTGGGAATAGCCAGAAGTCACACGGTGCCAAATCAGGCGAATACGGTGATTGCGGAACGATATTGGTTGGATTTTTGGCAAAAAAGTCACGAAAAATCAGTACAGTTTTTAAAAAAAAAAAATCATCGTTTTTGGTACCAACCGAGACTTGACACGTTTGAGGCCCAAAACATCCTTCAAAATTGTATTAATTGATCCTTTCGATACGCCAATTTTAGCAGCAATGTCTCTCATAGTTAATCGATGGTGTGAAAGCACTAATTCTTTTTACTTTTTTGGATGTGAGCATCGTCCGTTGAGGTCAATGGTCGACCAGGGCGCTCTTCGTCTTCAACCAATCAAAAATTGTTGATTTTGGTAGAGCTCGGTCCCCATAAGCCTTCTTCAACATTTTTATTCCATTTATTCCATTCAGAAAAAAAAATTTGATACAGGTTCTTTGATCCAATTTTTGAATAGGTAAAAATCGAAGACGATCCAAAACACGTGCGAGCAAAGCAGCTGCCAACAATTAAGTGAACATTCAAAATGGCCGAGCTTGTCGGCATAAGTGAGAGACATGAGTACCAACATAACGCCACAAAAAAATCGAAATTCAAATATACGTAACCCGCGAAAATTCAAAATTCGCGATAATGTTTCGAACACACCTCGTATTCTTCAGTTTATCCGAAAAGTTTGCAACGCATTAAAGGAGGCATCGGAGACCCTATAGAGTACATATATTCTTGATCAGCTCGACGAGACGAGTCGATCTAGCCATGTCCGTCTGTTTGTCTGCCTGTCTGTCTGTCTGTATTTATGCGGTTCATTCGCTTAGTTTTAAAGATATTGACCTGAAACTCGGAACTTAAGCTTTTCTCAGTCCTAAGCAGCTCAAGTGTTAAAATCAAAGTGCCACGCCCATTTTAAGGTATAGCCCCATTCACTTACCATTTTTTTCTGATTTTTTGTATGAAAATAGCTATTGTTTATGAATGTAGTCACTCCAAGTTTTGAAAAAATACTTCTAATGTCAAATCTGGAACCCCCATGCCCATTTTTAGATATAGCCCCCATACAAACTTACCGCCCATTTACGAATTTTTGTATGAAAATATCTATTATTTATGAAACTATTCACTCAAATTTGGGTTAAAGCACTTTTTAATGACATCCAATATCAAACCAAGGGTGCCACTCCCATTTTTAGCTATAGCCCCCATACAAACTTATCGATTATTTTCGAAACTTTGTATGAAATAGTAACTATTTTCAAATATATATTTATAAATATATATAAGCTTCGATGATCACACATAAATTATTAAAAGATTCGTGTGACGGGTATTTGAGCTTCGGTGCTACCGAAGTTAACGTTTTTCCTTGTTTCTTTTCAAAACTGGTTATAAAATAAATATCGATTCGTAGTGTACTGAGTTATTGCAACATAAGTGAAAAAGGAGAAATATAAAATAGTTTTTAACCATAAGTTTAGATTGTAGGAGTGTTCCGCAAATTCCAAATATGCAGTTTTGTTTTTTTCTCGACCAGACCAACAAACCCTAGCAAAAGACTGCCCAGTAATTTCAAACTGTTTTAAGCAATTAAACTGAAACCCGATAATTTGAATCGGGAATGCAACCGCTTGAAGCTCAGTGTGCAAAATTCGTTGAACAAAAAATCTGAAAAAACCAAATCTGTTTAGATAAACTATGAGAACTCAATATGAGAAACTGTATTGGAAATTCCAAATAAAATATTTAAAACAAGGAAAAACGTTAACTTCGGTGGAACCGAAGCTTAAATACCCGCCACACGAATCTTTGAATAGTTTGTGCGATCATCAGTGGCCTATACACATTTATAAATGTACTTTTTCATACAAAAGTTCGGGAATAATCGGTAAGTTTGTATGGGGGCTATACATAAAAATGGGCGTGGCATACTGGTTTTGGAACTGGATGATATAGGAGGTGTTTTATTCAATTTAGAGTGAATACATTCATAAAAAATACCTATTTTTATACAAAAATTCGAAATGGGCGGTAAATTTGTATGGGGGGCTAAACCTAAAAATGGGCGTGGCACGTTAGTTTTGACATTAGAAGACATTAGAAGTATTTTTACCCAATTTGGAGTGAATACATTCATGAATAAAAGCTATTTTCATACAAATAACCTAAAAAAAAAGGTAATTTTGTATGGGGGCTATACCTAAAAATGGGCGTGGCACTTTCATTTCCTTACTTGTTATAGTCGTTCGAGAGAAAAGCTTAAGTTCTAAATTTCAGCTTAATATCTTTTAAACTGACCAAATAAACTGCGAAGAAACAAACAGACGGACGGACGGACGGACGGACAGACGGACAGACGGACATGGCTAGATCGATTCGTCTCGTCGAGCTGATCAAGAATATATATACTTTATGGGGTCTCCGATGCATCCTTTAATGCGTTACAAACTTTCAGACAAACTGAATATACCCTTCACACTATGTGTGGCGGGTATAAAAATCTATACACCATCTTACTCTTTATTTATTATAATATTTAATAATAAAAAAAGCACAAATCTTCTTATGCTTTCATACAAGTATCTATATACTTTCTACATCAACGAACAAAGCACATAAAAAAAAAAAACTTTATGTAAGAGCAATGACAAAAGTGACAAGCTTCAAAAAAAAAAAAAAAAAGAAAATAAGAAAAAGTATAACGCTTATCGGACCCAAACAGCAGCAGCAGCAGCAGCATCAGCCAGAAAATTCCATTAGTCAAAGGATTTTCAGGTATATATAGTATTAAGTATGTGGAAGAAGCTGAAAAAGTTGCATTGACAAAGAAAAAAGCAGCAGCATTCTCTAAAGCCACAATGAAAATATTTTTTGTGCAGTGAGAAATGCCAAAATAAACCAATAAGAAAAATTCTTGAAATTCTTTGGTTTTTTTTGGAAATTGGTTCGTGTTGAATTTTACACAGAAATTAGCATGCCTGACCACGAAATTGGAATGGAGTATTCTGAAGTATTTTGAAGAAAAAGACTAGAATTCGAGTATATACATATTTACATACAGCAACTATATCGAACAAAGTTTAACTACACTACAAACTCTGCACATAATATGCTTATATGTATGTATATGTACACAGTATGTATGTATGTATGTATGTCATGCATTGACTACAAGAAAACATGCTCACATATCCTCATCAATTCTAGTGTCCCCAACTTTTACCCCCAACCACAATGCCAAAATATATTGTATCTCACATGTCACACACACACACGCACACATAAGCAGCTTTGATGATGGCCACAAAAGACATGATGGCTGCCACCCTCAATATATACACACCGAACACACACACACAGAGACACTTAAACCGAAAACGAAAGGAGCAGACCAAAACAAAGCACAAACTCAAATCCCAACCATACACAGATCCATGCATGCATCCATCCACTCAACCATACACCTAAACATCCATTTACCCATTCACCCACTCACTCAAACACACACACACACATACATACATACACCACCCACTTACTACCTTACTTTCTTTGCTTTTTCTCATTTCCGCCACCAAGCAACCCACACACCCATCCACATACATTGACTATCAGTACGTTACGTTATGTTACGTTACGTTACGTTGAGTATGGTACAAGTCTAACGATGGCACTAACGCTTCACTTGAGCGATAAAGCATACACACATGCGTGTATGAAATAAATACATATGTGTATGTGTATATGTATGCTCTCGTGTGTGTGTGTATGCTCTCATGTGTGTACACACATCAGCCATCACACAAAAGCAGCCCAGCAGCCAGTTAACCAGCCAGCCAGCCAGTCAGCCAACCAACCAACCAACCCCATCCCATTCCCTTCAATTTCAATCCATTCATTTATACAATCAACCCAAACACCCACCCACCCACTCATTCATCCATCCATCCTGCCCACCTATACACAACCCCTATTCATCTGTCATTCTATTTCGTTTAGTTTCGCTTCTGACATCCGTCAGTTTCTGTCTTTGTGTCCCAAGTCTCATCCCGACAAAGTCCAACAACATCCATTGCCAGTCAGAATCAGCATCAGCATCAATGCTCGCCGCCACCGTCAGAGCCAGAGCCAGAGCCAAAGCTAGAGCCACAGCCAGAGCCAGAACCAGAACCAGAGGCTTCGTTCGTTCGTTTGTTTGATTGTTTATTTCGTTGCGCATTCGCCATGTTGCCTGCCCGTACGCCATGTTGAAATTTTAATTCCTCGCCCACTCAACTTGATTTAGTTTATTGCTGTTGTTGTAGCCTCTTTGGTTTGGTTAGGTTTGGTTCGGTTCGGTTCGGTTCGTTCGTACATTCATTTCCTTCATTCAATTCGTGCTAACGTTCGTTCATTCGTTCGTTCGTTGGTTTGTTTGTCGTTAGTCCATTCAACGATATATGTATGCATGTTCCTATACACACACACACACACACTCACACACACATTAACCAATTTTCTATGGGAACATTATTATTGCATTTACAATTTTGTTCAACGAAATAGTAACAAGAATTTTTTTCTACTTGTTCTCATTGTGAGAGAAGAATCGACGTTGCGTCTGTCGGACCAGCGTATGAATTATGAAATTATAAGAGTCGTCAAGTTTAACATTGAAACCAAAAGAGTCTTCTATCAAGTTTCTAGATTAACCGAAGCCCTTCGAACCCATAAACATTTTTAGCCATATTTTAAATGAGCCCAAAATTTCTATGTTTTCACACATCAAAGATATATCTGTTCCAGATTAAAAGCCCCATTAAACCCCCTAGTCAAGATATTCTAAAATCTCGTCTAAATGATCATCTATATCGTAATTTAAATATACAGCAAAATATAAAAAAAAAAAAATTAAGAATTAATAAAATTTTGGTTTTGGATCTCCGTCTGAGCCCCCTTTACACGTCAAAAATAATTTTAAATCATCTTTGAAATGAGCCTAATATCAAGACTCTACGACTATGCATTCCAAAAATATGACTTTTCCGATTTCAAGGAACCCATTTGACCCCTGGTCTAAAATACCGCCTAAATGCTCCTCTAATCAATAAGACATATCTACAGTAAAAATTTCAGCTTTGTATCTGTAGCCAGTCTAGTCAGTCAGTTAAGGCGCTACAGTCATGCAACACAAAGACCAAATTATTAATAGAGGAATTAAAATCTAAGGTTACCAAAGCATTAGTTAAGCTGGATAGAACTCAGCTAAGGATCATGATAGGGCTCCTAACAGTACACTGCAGACTTAGGAAACAGCTACATGTAATGGCTCTAGCAAGCCAACAAATTCTGTGGTAGTAGGAGCAAACACCTGTCATTTTTTAGGAGGTAGCTACAACCGCAATATGATGTCTCCTTAGAGCAGCTTAGAAAATCATGCCCACTTTTATGCATAGCTATAGTACCATACAAATCTAACGCCCATTTTGTATTATTTCGATTAAATTTTTTTTTTTCGGTTCTAGCGAGTTTAAATATTTTGTTTTATAATTCGCATTTACTTTAAACATTTTGTATATCTAGTTAGGAGAAAAGTTTGAGTTTGAGCAATATTGTATTTATTTTTATTTTTTATATTTTCGTTTGTCTCGGTAACCGATTAAAAATTGTACGATCATTGATAATTTGTTAGTACACCGTTACAGCAATTTTTATAATACTAGGTGTATGAGATGTAGATGTTAAACTTCCGTTGGGTAATGACGGCTTCCTCTACTTCCAAAACGGTTTCTATTGACTTATATGTAGTTTCCGCAATCTGAATGCTTAATTGAATGCCATTATTACGTTCATGGACATCTTTTTTTACTAAGGCGTTCACTGAGCCAGTCGTGATTGCTATAATTGATTTCAATATTAGGGAATACTTTTGGATGAGTTCTTCTTTTGATGAAACTAAATTAAAAAAATTTCATCAGGTAAAGTCTGGACGTCTCATCATCTGCTAGCTTTCCGTTCCCAATGTCCAGTAACTGTCGTGAGAGTTCCTCGGCTGATTGACCGTTCTGCAGCTGAACACGCTTATTCGTTATCAACTGCAATGTACGTACGTGTCGCCACAATGGTGAATATTTCAGTCAAACATTTATTTCGTCCGCCGGTGTCAATCGAGAAATCACAGGTAACGTTTGTCTGAAATCTCCTGCGAGTAATATAAATGCTTTTCCGAATGGTTGCTCGTTTCCATGCAAGTCGCGCAACGATCGATCGAGAGCTTTCAGTGATCTTTTATATGCCATGGTGCATTCATCCCAAACAATGAGTTCACATTTCTGTAAAACTTTTCCCATACCCGATGCTCTCGAAATATGACGTGGGAGTCTCGATGATCTGCACATTCAACTACAACTTCCAGAGCTGAATGAGCAATTGAGCCACCGGGTAACAATGTAGCAGCTATTCATTGTTTGCTCGAGCCGTTGCCAGAATCAATTTGATGAGGAATGTCTTCCCAGTTCCTCCTGGAGCATCCAAGAAGAAGATTACCCCACCTCCGCCAGTTATTAACTTCATAATGCGATCATATATGCCCTTCTGTTCACGCGTTAATTTTGGAATGTTCGATTGAACATATGAATGAAGATCATCGATGTCGTAGCACTATTATTCGTTTTGTTTGAATAATAAATATAACCTATACCAAAAATCCGATCGGGAACACGCGATACATCGTGCCACATGGTTCACATGTGACTGCAGTTGCCCTTGGCAACACTCGCGAGTGTTGAGCTGGCGGCCTGCAGATGGCGCAGCAATAGGGGCACGGGGAAATGCGAAAAAAACTGATATATTTGCAAATGCAAATATGTTATCAACATAAAAAGTAGATAAAAACCGAGTCCGAACCTCACCACATGTTATGTCAAAATTTGGGCTTAAACGGTTCAGAACTTTTTCAAGTCTATAAGCCTTGTATATACGAACAGATTTCTGTACTTAGTGGTATTATTTGTGTGTTTTGGAAAAAAAATCTAAATCACGAATCTTATACAAATCATTTTGTGAAGTCCTTCTCGTCGCTCCCTTAACACTGTTCTCCTCCTTCTTTGACCTCTACCATCAAGAGGATTCCATTGCATGGCTTTTCGTGTTATGTTGCCCACGGGCTTAAGAAGTGTATACCCAATCCATCTCCACTTCTGATGCATGATGCTTCTGCTGAGCAGCTTAATTTTAGCCCTGCGGTACACCTCCACATTGGGAATTCTATCCCTCCAATGAATTCGAAGAATGCTCCTCAAGCAGCGGTTAACAAACACCTGAAATTTGTTGGTGATGGTTGTGATTACCTTCCAAGTGCAACATCCGATAGATTTGATAGATTGAATAGATTTGAACAGTCTGACCTTATGAGTTGTACTCAAATTGTTGTTTTGCCAGATGGGAGACATCATACCGAAAACAGCTCTGGCTATGCTGATCAGGCTGCAGACATCCAGCTCAGTTCCGCCTTCTTCTGCAAGAATGCTGAATAGGTATGTATAGTTCTCAACCCTCTCGATTTGTCATCCATCGATTACAACTCTACTCGTGATCGGTCCTGTAAGACTAAGACTGAGAGCTTGTGATTTCCTCGTGTTGATTTTAAGCCCAGCGGAAGAAGATGCCCTCTCATGCGCTGTAGCCATTCGGGATAAATGCTACATTGTATGCGCGAGAAGCCAGACATCGTCAGCGTAGTCGAGGTGCTGGAGTTTGTCAGTCATCGATCATCGTATTCCTGTGTTCAGGAGTGGTTGCAGTGCCAACAGCAAAACATCCCCTTAAAATTGGGGAGGATGCAGCCTTGGCGTACTCAGCTTTGGATGTCGAAGTGGTCATGGAAGACTTCCTTGGTGTAAGACGTGACATTGCAGCAATCACTTCGACGCGACTGGAGGCTTCGGTTCTTATTCGAGAATTGATGTCCACGCGGAGCAAGATTTCACCAAATAGGGGGCATCCTCGTTCAGAACATAGTTCAGAACAGTGGAGAAATGCTCCATTTACCTAGCTAGTGCTCCTAATCCGAACTAAGTAGGCGACCGTTTACATCCTACACCAAGAGATTCTAATTTGTAGACTAAAGCTCTTCAGTTGAAAGGTAAAAATATTTGGCTTACGGTTTTTTTTATGGCGATTCTGTGCGTAAATTAGAAACATTTTACATTCTAAAAATATTTTTTTTGAATTTGTAAAATTTCAGATTAATTGAAAGTGACTCTAGAAAATTGGAACATCATGAGTGGCTTAAATAGAAATTGAAGATGGAATGATTGGGATCAATGGTCTTGTCCAACCCAAGTTTAGACACAATATTGATAAAACTCTATGTTCAGTCTTATGCAAAACTAAATTTAAAGTATTAGTAAAGTACTTTTTAGAAGACCTGTCTGAGTTGTTCAAGATCGAAATTCAAAATATTCCGTATGGTGTTAGAAAATCTGTCTTTTATTTTTAGGGAATTAAGGATCTATATAGTATCACAATGGACCAATCTTTTGTTCAAAATTTTAGACAGTTCTCGGTCTATGCTGCCATAATAACACAGTCGTTGCCGATCAAAGTTTACGTATCTAATTTTAGTTAAATATCTCCAGTAATCTCCGAATAAATGGAGTTGAAATAAACAGATAGATGGACAGACAGACAGATAGATGGACAGACAGACAGATAAAATGCAAAAGTTTAAAGCAAAATTTTCTCCAAAACCTTGCGACTATTTTTTTAATTTTTGTACTAACTTTGAACTAATTGTGAATTATATTCATTATTTTATTGAATTTTTAAATGAAATTTGAATGAGATTTTGAGTATGAAATTTTGAATCAAAGATATGGTTTTTATTTTATGCCAAAATAATTATGCCGACACATATGCGAAGAGCATTAAACATTTGGAACTAAACTTTTCTTTTTGTTGTTTTTTTTTTTTCAAATTTTTGAATTCGAATGTGCGCGGTGAGCCACGAAATGAACATGGGACAGCAACAGCAGCAGCAGCATCCTTTAAAGAAAGGACTAAAAGCCGACGTAAGAGGCGGTAGGTGGTAAAATGGTTGGGCGTTTGGTTGGTTGGTTGGTTAAGTGGATATGAATGTGAATAGGTGGTAAAATCGAAATCATCCAAAGTAATATGGAGCAGATACATACAGCAAGTAGCTGACTGCTGAGCCGAAAGCTCAGCAGCCGAAAGAGAGCCCCAAGAAGCACTTGTGTTGGGCAACACAACACAACGCACGATGGCGACAGTGCGACAGTGCGGCAGTGCTGTGCTGTGCTGTACTGTGCAGGACAGGACAGAGCAAAGTGTGACAGAACGAACGAAAAAAGTGGGTTTGTGGTAAGTGGAACTGACAGGATGCGTTATGTCGTGTTCATGTGTGCCATGTGCCATGTTAGTGAATACTGCGGTTAGCAAGCAACGCAAGCATCCAACTAGGACAAAGGAGCAACAACGATACCAATGCAAAGGCAAAATTCACTCACAAATTCAAATGTGTACATACATATATACACACATGTGACAGTACACATATGTATGTGTATGTGTATAGAAACTGTAGTTAGGAGTTTACTCAAAGCAATGAAGGATATATACAGACACAACGACTGTGTATGGAATAAAGCGAGGCACTTTGTTTTTTTTTTTTTTTTTTTTTTTTTTTTGGTGCTGCTGTACTGCTCTTTCGTTTGACATTTGATTGAGGCAAACTTTTTAAATACAGATACAAACAAACACACATACATACATATATACATATACAAATGTACATGAGAACCAAAAGTTTAAGTTTGCTTTTTTTGTACATCTACACACACACACACATATGTACAAGTATAATTGTAAACGTACAAATATCAAAGGTTATATACGCGCGTTTTCATATACGCGTATGTATCTTTACTGTTACCACTATCCGCTACCCACTACCCGCTACCCAACCCATCCACCCACTTACAACAGCAGCAATCTACCTAGGAAACCAACTGTGTCTCTTGAATTCAAATAGCGAAAATCTACGTAATGAGAAAATTGTCCACAAGCAGCAGCAGCAGCAGTCACAAACTGAAAAGCCACTCAAGTTACGTTCTATGAGATACATAAAACGAATGGGTTAATATAGACAGACAGACAGACAAATATACAAATAGACAGGCTGTCTGTCAGTCAGGCGAAGGCAACACTACTTCACATCACATATACACAAAAAAGGAATACATAAGTACACACACACATATACATATGTACATACTTGTGTATCGTATGTAAATAATTAGAAATTTATATTAACTGAAAAACATTTCTTTTCGTTTCTTTTTTTTTTTTTTTTTTTTTTTTAATAAACGTAAACAAAAATATACATTCAAATAAATGAGCATTCATTTTAGGAGCAATCATTTTGTCAATTGAATAGAAACCTTTACTTCTTACTGATACTAAGGTACACGACATACTAGTAAGTACATTTAAAAATCAAATTTTAAGAAATATCAGCCAGGCTCCAGTACAAACTGGGCTTCAAGTGGTCACAGGCTTGTTGAAACTAAAATTCAACCCGAGTTAATGTAAACACAAATTTTTAGATTTCAATTTAAATGCTAAGAAAAAAAACAAGAAAAAACGTGATTTCGGTGGAATCCGTCGCACGTATTTTTAAAGAATTTATTTATTATCATGAGTGGCTTAGATAAAAGATTCGAGATGGGTTGGGAAGGGATCAATGGTCTGGTACAACTCAAGTTTACACACAATATTGGTATTAAATTTTAAGCTAAAAATACTGATATTGTTTGGGGCCAGTGCCTACAAATGGGCGTGGCAAATTCATTTTCGAACTTAAAGTGGTCGTTCCTGAGAAAAGCTTAAGTATTCAAATTTCGGCCCATATTTAGTACTATATAAGGTTGTCAAATATCTCCCTTCCGCTTTTTTGCTCTTTATTCAATGCTTTATAAAAAGTGTTACAGTAATAGGACTTAATTCAAATATGCGCCGTTTTGTTCAATAATTTGTTTCCATCTAGATGGAAACTTCATAATACCCCTCTTGTAGAACCCCCTCCTTATTTGCGAAGAACTCGGGCAGCCACTTTTGACAATGCTCTTTTGAGGCCAACTTTATACCACCAAGGGCCGTCAATCCCGGCTTGGCCACTGTTTGGGACGATACATCGGCCTTCGACCACGACCGTTATCGCTTGATATTGTCGTATGTGATCCATTTTTCGTCGCCAGTCACCATCCGCTTCAAAAATGGGTTGAGTTCCTTCCCTTTCAGCAGCATATCGCAGGCGTTGATTCGGTCCGGAAGCATTTTTTGCGTCAAATCGTGCGGCACCCAAACATTAAGTTTTTATTTGTATCCAGCCTTCTGCAGATGGTTTAAAATGGTTTGGTGACTAGCTCCCATCTCCTGGGCGACGTCACGAGATGCCACATGCCGGGCAAAATTGATGCTTTCCATGCTTTGATCGGTATTCGTCGCCACAGGTCTTCCGCCGGCTGGCTTGTCCATGGTGTCGTTTTCACCGGCTCTGAATCGTCGAAACCATTCCTCCGCGGTTCGTAGTGATAGAGTACCACACCCAAAACACCAATAATCGCACGGAACGTTTCTCTAGCGAATTTGCCTTTAACGATGGAAAACTTCAAAAATACCGCGAATTTCGGCATAGTGAACTCCATGTTTACACGTCTACAACTTTTGAGCGCAGTTTCCAAACTAATCATGTCAAAACCTTTTAAATGATGTATAGTATTGCCCGATACGAGCTCTGTAGCACTTTGTACATAGGAAGGGAGATATTTGACAATCTTATATCTCCAGTAGTCTCCGAGTAAATCGCGTTGAAATATACAGACAGACAGACGGACATGGTTAGATTGACTTGTCCTATCGAGCTGATCAGGAATATATATATACCTCAGACGTCTCCTTCAATGCGTTACAAACTTTCACCATGTATGGCGGGTATAAAAATATACATATATGAACGTCGTAGTGCTTTGTTTTGCTGTCATTTCTTTATCAATGAACAATTCGTTAAAATTATTTTCTTTTTGATACATTTTTTACAGATATTTAATGTTTTGAAGTATTCGATGTGAGCTCAAATAATCGAACCGATAAATTATATCGAATTTGCGGAATTCTTTCAAAATTTGTGCATACACTTTCTAAATGTAAATTCTAGGAGAGCATATAGCTTCCAAATGAAAGCTTTTACCAAATTTTTGTGCTAAATTTTTATTTTACGTTTTTGAATTTTGAATATCGAAAATGTTAACGAGAATTTGATGTACCAAAAATATATTTTGATCGATCAACTTAAGTCATTTTTTTCAAATTTTTTTTTGGCTGAACAACTTTTTTCTGAGCTTTACAGAACACACACTTCTTCGCTATTTCATTTTTTTTTTTTTGAACGACCGATTCGCTTCTTTTCTTTGGGAGTAGCGGCCATTGCTGTAGCGCCACAAACATCAGATTTTTCGGTTGCCTCAACAACGCTCTTCTTAGGAACATCATTGACTGGAGAATTCTCGTTCTCATCACCTTGGACTGGCTGCTTAGACGTATTCAGAGCCGCATTCTATATGAAAAGAAAAGAAGAAAACACAAAAAAAACAAGGAAAAAACGTTAACTTCGGTGGAACCGAAGCTGAAATACCCGTTACACAACACTTTTAATAGTTTATATGTTCACATGGGTGCTTAGATTAAATTTCACGATGAATTTGGTCAAATTTGTATGGAGGCTTTATTATATATGCCCGATCCTTCCTTACCATATCGAAAGTGTTCACTTAGGTGGACATTGGAATTGATTTTACCAAATTTAATTGAATTCATTTAGAAATAATAAATGTTTTCATATAAAAACTCGAAAATGGGCGGTAAGTTTGTATGGAGGCTATACATAAAAATGGGCGTGGCGCCTTAGATTTGACATTGGATGACATAAAAGTGTTCTTACCCTATTTGGATTAAATATATTCATAAATAATACGTATTTTCATACAAAAAGTCGAAAAAAGTGGTAAGTTTGTATGGGGGCTATATCTAAAAAGACATATCTAAAAAGACAGACGGACAGACAGACAGACGGACAGACAGACGGACGGACATGGCTAAATCGATTCGTCTCATCGAGCTGATCAATAATATATATATACTTTATGGGGTCTCCGATGTCTCCTTCAATGCGTTGCAAACTTTAGGACAAACTGAATATACCCGTTTACACTTTGTGTAACGGGTATAAAAATTCAAATTATACCCTTTCTATGTTTTTTTTAGTTTTTCTTGCCATTGCAAAAGCATCTTGCCACATCAAAAGCTTAGTGTTCTCCATTTGCTGGCTGCATGCAGTGCCAGACATCACCCACCGTCTTGGAAACGATTTTTATTTTTGTTTGCATACATTTTCAAAAAATTATAAAAATCAGGCTTCTTTAGGCTCATTTTTTGTTAAGGACTTTATTTTTTCTTTCTTAGATAGAAGAGAAATAACAACTTTTTAGTTCGAGAGGCAAATACTAAAATGAGAAAACGTTTGACGTTGATACAAATTATAAATTTAAAGGATTACTATGCTTTTTTGTTTGTTTGTCAAAACTTTTGTCAGAAAGTTTGCAACGCATTAAAAGAGACATCGTAGACCCTAAAAATATATATATTTTCTTAATCAGTCTAAAATTGTTTAAAAAAACTATTTTGGATTCACCAATAGGTCTCAGGTTCAAATTTCGAAAAACTCTTAAACACGCCAAAAATATTTTATAATCATCTAAAAATCTATGAAAAATAAAAGAATGGTCAATTCTGGTTTCAAGGCCCCGAAATAAAAAAAAATTTACAGAGCACATCTAAATGCACAACAGAAATTAAAAAAAAAAAAAAAAAAAAATTGGTAAAAAAAATCTAATTTGGGTCCACCAATGGGTTTCAGTACAAATTTTGCTATTCGCTTGAATACGTCTAAAATATTTTTTAACTACCTTAAAAATGAGCCTCATATTAAAACTTTCGGTCTTAACATCCCAGATATATGGCTTTCCGGTTCCAAGGCCTCCGTGGGGCCCTGTTCAAAATTTTCCAAATTATCTTCTTATTGCTTACTTTCATCTTAAAATAAATCAACAGTCAAAATTTCAGCTTCCCATCTGCAGCCGTTTGAGCTGTAGTTGTAGTCTTCCGTCAGTCGTCCCATCTCGAACTTCTATCTAAGCCATTGATAATCACACATAAATGTATTAAAATATTTGTATGACGGGTATTTAAGCTTCGGTTCTACCGAAATTAACGTTTTTCCTTGTTGTTATTTTTCAAACCGATTGATTTCTGGTTTTTACATTCTTTTGATCAAAGTAACGCAAGACCAACTCAATGAATGCTTTTAACTACATCGGAAAGAACTTGCAGACTCTGGTACCGACCGTTGACGGGTGTATTTTGGTGCCGAACAACAAAGAACCAATTACCACCGAAGACAATCATATTTTAATACCAAAAAACGGCAAAACAGTGATTTTTCTCCATGATAATTGCAACATTGCACATTACAAGACCGGTTAAACGAAACATTGAAGACCCTTAATTAGGAAGTTCTTACGCAGGCGCCTTATTTAATAGACATGACACCAATAGTTTACCAATTGTTTGCTCTGTTTATCTGCTCCACAAATTTCCTCAATGTTACAGTTGGATACTACATACAAATAGTGTTGAGTCATCTTGTTAAGAGATCTACGAATGGGGCATGTACGTTGTTCTATTTTATATTTTATTGTGTAGAGCAGTAAGGGATTAACTCTTAAACCTAACGACTAATTAAACTAAAATTTCTCCAAACAAGAATCTCATTCAAACGAGTGTCGCGACATGCAGCACAGTGTGCACAGTGTCATTTTTGAGTTTTAACACCTTCTTGCTCAAACTGTATTCTATGAATTTAAAACTATTTTATTTTCAATTAGGTACAATATTATCCAATTAAGCTCTTTTGACACAATTTTTTTGAGAAATGCTCATTAGAAAGTCATTGAAATTTTGCAATTATTACGTACAATAATCCGGAATTTATACAAAATAAATAATACACTCGAATAACAAACTATGTACTTGTAAATCTTAGCAATCTTCTTACCTGGTACTTACCTGTTGTAGCAGTTGATTTTTTTAATCAAATTGAACTAATAAAATCAGAAGAAGAGGATAACAAACAATCAAACATATTGGCAAATTGGTACAAATACTCGATACACGTACAAGTAGCATGAAACTACAAAATAAATAAATAATAATAAACTATGACAGACAATAATAAGTTCACAAAAAAAAATAAATAAAAAGAAAAAACATGGAACACATAGAAATCCGGCGCCGCTTGGAATAGTATTGCAGTTAGGTGAGCGGGTTTGTAAGTAATCAGTTTATATAGAAGAACAGCATCTGAAACATCATTCACGCAAGCTAAAATAACTAGAATAGCAGCATTATTTTATGGTCCCTGAGATATAAACGAATGTACATCATATTCTACATAAACTAGACACTAGGTTAGGTTAGAATGGCCGACGCGACTTGATTTTGAACGTCACCTAGGCCAGATAGGCCCATTGTGATACCATATGATCCCTCATTTATTTCCTCCTACTCGAACCACCAATCTTGACTGATGCAATCTCCGCCAGACTATCGAGAAACGGCCTACCAAGTACGGTTAACCTTAATCTCCCAAGGGCTGGGCAGTGGCAGAGAAAATGTTCTACTGTCTCCTCCTCCTCCTCTTCCTCGTTTCTACAGCTCCTAAAAAAGTCATTTGATGCTACCCCTAGTCAGACGGCATGTGAGAGCTCCAACCATCATGGATAGAGTCTGTCTAATGTGGCGCATGAGTTGGGCTGTTCGTTTAGTGTTATACTCTGGCCACGTAAGTTTCGAGATATTAATTTTGTGATTTGTGGTCCACCTATTCTATAATAGTCTGATTATTTCCTCTTTCAATCGCAGCTTCAGAGAGGATGGGAATTTCTGATAATATAAAATATATCTTGGTGACCCGAAACCCATGTGTGGCAAATTTTTCTCATTGCTCAGCTATCTCGTTGAGAGATATGCGGCAATGGGAGATAGTTTTAGATGTATTATTGTAAGTGTTTTTAGGGCAGCCTGACTATCTTGATACTAATTGTGGTTAAAAATCTTGCTAATATCTTCCGAGACCTGGTCTTTGCAACAAAGTGACGGACGTTCTTGTAGACGTTTAACTACGATTTGATCTACTTTTCTAACAATATACGAAAAATGTTACCAGGTCCTGTGAAGTTTTTTGAATAAAATACTCTTACCTACGTTGATGTTATCATATGTAAATACAGCTCAAAGTTCATTGATGGCAATCCTGAATAGTCCAAACAGATTATTCAACGAACCGATGACTTATCCCATAGAAGAACTATTCGTTGCCGGTTATAAATATGAATTAAGACTCTTTTTTAGTCAGAAGAATTTCCCATTCTTTAGGTTTTGTTGGCTAGGTGGTCAGACGAGCAACTTAGGCCAAAAGAGACTTATTGTGATACAACATGGTCTTAAAAGATAGCACAGAGACCTAAAACCATTAGTAACCCATCTTGTCTTCTTAACACATTTAGATAGGCTTCTGGTTTCGATCATTGTTATTTCCGATAGATCTTCAAAGCAAAACTTCTTCTACTCAGAGCTGAACAATGACAGAAAAGATGCTCAATAGTTTCGTCCTCAACTTCTTTGCCACAGCTTCTACAAAAATCGTTAAAGGGGGCGCCTAGCCCCTATGCCTATGAGACAGTGTCCCGTGGTCTCTGCTATTTAGAGGATGCCATATGACCTTTTCTGATTGTAGCCGCATTTTCAGTTTGCAATAAGTACAGTCTTTTCTTTTAAAAGCAAACTGCAAGTTGCTCCAGAGGAATCTCAACCAAAGTGTTCTGGTACGTTTGGGGTGAATCGTAGGCCAAAAAGCCCTAGCTCTCCTGCAGCTAATCTGACTAAAGAGGTGAAGTGATTACAAATTTGGGCGACCATCTAGCTGGCTGGTGCTCGCCCTTCTAGCCAGCAAGTCAGTTTGCTCGTTTCCGAATATATCACTTTGCCATAGGATCCATTAAAGTGTTCTGAGTTAGTTTTTACATTCCCTTACTAGCTTAGTAGTTCTTCTAGTGAACCTATTACCACACACCGCAATCCATCTTACAACGATCGGTATAGAGTGACAGATCAGCTTCACTTTCCAGCAGCTTCGCCATCGAGTCTTGCCGTGAAAGTATTGTGGTTTTAAAGGACTTACTGAAATTCGAAGATCCGGACAAAAAGTCAATAGAACAACTTAAATCAGTCAGGATTTTATGGCACTTGTTTAGTGAATACCACAAGCCTTACTTCTTTAAGTCGAAGAGCGCTGATCGAAACCATCGTCTGCTGATAATGAATATGACAATGGGTAACAGGTTCAGCATCACATATAGGGCCACAGGTTCTTAGTTGCCCTCTTGAACCAATACAAGCTTATCTCTGTACGCTTGATTACTTTTGGATGTTGTAGTTGTTTTTGAAAGCCGAGTCAAAGGTGCGTAATAAAGAATCGGGCGTGTAATAGCAGTGTATAGCCATGGGAGCATTTGCGTTGATAGGCCCCATCTTCGACCAAATGGTTTGTAACAACGATAAGAAAGCAATCGTTGCCTTCTTCACTCGTATCTGGATGTTATTTATTCAGTTAAGTTTGGGATCTAAGATTGAACCCATTTACAATGAAATTTTTCCAAAACAAACAACTAGCAATGGAAATTAGTAATAGTCACCGACAACAACTTATCAACTCGTCCTCCCATACAGATACAGATACATATATGCATGCAAAAAAACAGAAAAGATACAGAGATACATCTACACTCTATTCGTAATGCAGATACTTGCAGCAGCAATGCATATGAAGACAACATTGTCACTGATGCAAGTTGAAATACTTGAGATGCGCGCGCGCGCACTCATTTCAAGAGCAATTCAAGAGTTTTCTTTTTTCTTTTTCTTTATTTTCTTTTTTTTTGTTGGGTGTAGATGGGTGTAGCCAGACTTGTGTATCTTGTATCTGTATCTGTGTGTGTGGGTGTGTACGTATTTTCCATTCAACTCCAATTGCGCTATCTAATAGTAACAAACTGAGTGAGTGCATATTTGCCTCTAAATTGGATGACAAATTCGATTGAGTTCGAGTGTCCCGCTTCTTTTTTTTTTTTTTTTTTTTGCTGACTAGCTTAGTCGTCAGTCCGTGAATGAGTGACTGAGTCAGTTTGCAAATGCAACCGCAAAATTCAGTGGCATATTTCGAATATTTTTGTTGTATACAAATTTTATGTCGTTTGTTAAGGACTCAGAAAATAGAAGAAGAAGTAGAAGAAGAAGTCGTCGTTGCACGGTTACCATTAAATACAAATGCGGAAGCAATATCAAATTAATTATTGTATACCTTAATCTGCATATTCGCAATCTAACCAAAAAGGATACAAAGCAACAAAATCGTAGAAGAAGCATAGTTTCGCTGTTCGCTTCTTCAAAATTGAATGTGGTAGATTTCATTCTATTTTATTTTTTTTTTTTTTTTTTACGTTTCGCTTGCTTTGAAGTATTACGTGTGTCTGCGTTTCAAACAAGGACATCAACGGATGCAAACACACAACACGCACACACACACACACATAACCAACAAGATTTGAGGTCACATTCTAAATGAAAATGCGTTAAGCGGGTTGTTTGTTTGCCCAATCAACCCAACATCATTCTATATTCCATTGCTGCTGTTATCCTTTTGGATGCATCCTTTTTTTTTGTTTCGGGTGCAACTAATTTTTAATTTAAATGTGTTGCATTTGATAAATTTAAATAAATTTTGGGTGCTCTATTCCAGAACATTCATTGTTCTGCATGCGAATATTGTAATCTGTTGTGTTTGCGTATGCTACCTGCGCATTATCATCATCATCAGCAGCAGCGGCAGCAGCATCAGTGGGCATCATTATCTTGTCTGTCTCAAGCTCTCATCTATAATAGTCAGAAAGTTGCATTTCGATGCTATCAACCCTTTTTTTTTTTGTTGTCGAATCGAAGCCACTTCAATATTATCGGCAGCAGAGATTTTTGTTGTTGTTGTTGTTGTTGTCGATTTTGATTATGATTTATCGATGCATACACTAATTTTGAATAGCAACATTGTTATTTGCCTAATCGGATAGACACCTTTTTCGTTGGCAAAATAAGCATTCACCATTAATTAGAACATCAGAAAACATTGGACAAGAGCAATGATATATATATTTTTTAAGCAATCGCATATATACAGCATTTGCAGATAATGCTCAATCATTATTCTTGATTATTTTCATGGTTGTTCTTGGTTAAAGACATTATATTATTATTTTGTCAAGGAAAAAACTCGGACTTAATCAAAACTACTCAAAAACCAAGCTTGGTTCTTGATTCGTTTACATTTCAAGCTCGAAAACTGCTAAAATTTAAATTCTACCAAGTTTGAGGCATTGGTGACCCCATACTGTCATCCTATGAATATACTACCGATATGATAAGGATCGGGACACTATTATATGCAAATTCCAAACAAACTTAACTTCCATATTATTATTTTTTTCAAGAAAATTATTGATATATCTTAATTTAAACCTTGAAATTAAAAAAAAAATATGCTTTTAATTTGGCCCCAACTTGAGTTGTCCCCATCTAACGCCTTGCGGATGATGATCATACATGAACTAATAAAGTTTTGTTTGGCGGGTATTTGAGCCTTGGTTCTACCGAAGTTAACATTTGATTTGATTTGATGAATGTAACTTTATGTGTGATCATCAATGGCTTAGATAGAAGTTTGAGATGGGACGACTGACGAACGACTACAACTACAGCTCAAACGGCTGCAGATAGGAAGCTGAAATTTTGACTGTTGATTTATTTTAAGATGAAAGTAAGCAATAAGAAGTTAAAAATAAGCCAGGGGCCTAAAAAAGCCATATATCTGGGATGTTAAGACCGAAAGTTTTAATATGAGGCTCATTTTTAAGGCAGTTAAAAAATATTTTAGACGTATTCAAGCGATTAGCAAAATTTGTACTGAAACCCATTGGTGAACCCAAATTAGATTTTTACCAATTTTTTTTTTTTAGATTTCTGTAGTGCATTAAGATGTGCTTTGTAAAATTTTTTAATTCTGGGGCCTTGAAACCAGAATTGACCATTCTTTTATTTTTCTTAGATTTTTTAGATGATTATAAAATATTTTTGGCGTGTTTAAGAGATTTTTGAAATTTGGACCTAAGACCCATTGGTGGACCCAAAATAGATTTTTTAAACAATTTTGGACTGATCAAGAAAATATATATACTTTTTAGGGTCTACGATGTCTCTTTTTAATGCGTTGCAATCTTTCTGACAAAAAGTTTTGACAAACAAAAAAAAAAAAAAAACATAGTAATCCTTTAAATTTATATCAACGTCAAACGTGTTCTCATTATACTATTTGCTCTCGAACTAAAAAGTTGTTATTTCTCTTCTATATAAGAAAAGAAAAGTAAAGTTCTTAACTAAAAATGAGCCTCAAGAAGCCAGATTTTTATAATTTTTTGAAAATGTATGCAAAGAAAAATGGGAATCGTTTCCAAGACGGTGGTGAGCTGGCACTGCATGCAGCCAGCAAATGGAGAACACTAAGCCGTACGCAGCGTGTAGCTTTTGCAATGGCAAGAAAACTAAAAAAAAAAATCATAGAAAGGGTATAATTTGCATTTTTTTTTGTGTTTCTTCTTTTCCTTTTCATATTATAGGATGCGGCTCTGAATACGTCTAAGCAGCCAGTCCAAGGTGATGAGAACGAGAATCCTCCAGTCATTGATGTTCCTAAGGAGAGCATTGTTGGGGCAACCGAAAAATCAGATGTTTGTGGCGCTACAGCAATAGTGGCCGCTACTCCCAAAGAAAGGGAGGCAAATCGGTCGTCCAAAAAAAAAAAAAAAAAGCGAAGAAGCGTTTGTCCTGTAAAGCTTCGAAAAAGTTGTTCAGCCAAAAAAAAAAAATTTACCTTGAAAAAAGAAATTACTTTTAGTTGATCGTTCAAATATATTTTTAGTACATTAAATTCTGTAAATATTCAAAAACGTAAAATAAAAATTTAACACAAAAATTTGGTAAAAACTTTCTTTTGGAAGCTATATGCTCTCCTGGAATCTACATTTAGAAAGTGTATGCAGAGATTTTGAAAGAATTCCGCATATTCGATATAATTTATCGGTTCGATTATTTGAGCTCACATCGAATACTTCAAAACATGGCTGCTTTTAAAATCACAAAAATACATTAAACATCTGTAAAAAATGTATAAAAAGAAAATAATTTAACGAATTGTTCATTGATATAGAAATGACAGCAAAACAATGTATTACGACGTTCAAATATTTTTATTTTTTTGTATTCAAATCCTGCTGTTGTAAAGGATGCGATTCGCATATTTAAAAAAAAATGACAATTTCGATACGCAATCAATAATTCTAATCAAGCGCGATTGGCATATTCACAATGTATCTATGAGATACATACTCAAAAAAAAAAAATAATATTTTATAGCACACGCAAATTTTTTTTTTTGTCACCCCAATCCCATTTTTTTGCATTTACTTCTGGACTAATAAATATTCCACGCTACCCCTAACATTAGCCTCAGAAAACATATCTAAAATGCACAGAAGCTGTGGGGTGCCAAACATATGTGAAAGGGTAACAACAACAACAACAACAACAGAAACTATGCCAAGTGGGAGGATGTGCACAGTTTTGGTATGTAAATCAACTTTCATTGTTCAATGAAAAAAAAAAAAAAAAAACATACACACACAAACAAAAAAAAAAATTCAAAATAATAAATTACCCAAAACGCACAAATAAAAAAAAAAAAGAAATTGCATGGCAGGATCAACACAAAACAAGAAAAATGCTGATGAGTTGAGTATGTGTGGCAGTCATAAAAATTGCAGCAAACGACAAACAGCATCAAGCGAAAGCTATAAAATAAAAAGTAGCTGTTAAGTCGAAATGTTAATACGCTACATTTTTTTTTTTAAGAGAAATTCTATGCAATATATTCGATTTTTCGTCAACAGATGGCAGCCTTTACGCCCAATAGATGGCCGAGTGCGCTATATATTTTGAGTAAAAAAACATGTTTAGAAATTTTAAAAAAATTACAGGCAAGGTTTTTTGCTTAAATTACAAAATATTGGAAAATTGAGAGTGCTAACAAGATAGACGACAAAAAAAAATTATTTCAAATTCTTGGAAAAAAAATTAATAGAATTTTTCAACAAAAATATTCAAAAAAATGTTTCTAGATAATTTCAGCTCCTTCATGCATACCCGGCTATGCGCTTTTATTTAACATTGCAAACGCTTTTACATTAGCCAAATACTTTCTATTTTGCATTTGTAGTGTATAAAAAAAAAAAAAGATATTGTATTACCCTAAAATTGATTTGACATTTGCATAGCACAGCGAAAGGGTGTCGCAGCCTAATGGAAATTTGACACACAAATCTTTTAAAACAAAAAAAAAAAAAAAACCGAAAATGCAAAAATGAAAATTTACCATGCAAAACATTATTCGAGGTGCAAAATAAAAAAAAGAAATTCGCATAAATCGCAATGTTTCCCAAATGGGATAACAACCTCGGATAAACATGACACCCAACTGTCAATAGATATTTCGCGGTTGTTTCCATTATAATGCACGCATCCTCAACCCGTTGCGTAGCATTGCACTCTCCGCCCCTTTTTTTTTTTGTTTTTAAGCGAAACGTAACACAATCCAATTCCACACATCACAGCGAAAAAAAAAAAAAAGATACAAAGATACACACGCACACACTCAATGAAGCGCACAGTGCGCGCTTCTGTCAAAGGCAGCAGCAAACAGCTTCAGCTTCTGATTTTGCAGCTGCTACTCGCTGTTCAGATACACGGATGAGCATGCGTTTATTTGATTTATGTCAAAATTTTTTAACGAGCTGCTTCGTACGATTTTGCAAACAAAAAAAAAAAAAAAAAAAAAAAAGGCAACCTGAAGTTTTTTTTTTTTTTTTGTTATCCATAACCGCTTACTCTCTTAACTCTTTGATTCAAAAAAAATCTATTATATTGAATGAAAAGAGAATAAAAGAAAGCATAAAGGAAAGTCCTTACAAGCTGCCGTAAAGATTCTTGCTATCATTAATCAAGGTTTTGTCAATAAATGTCAAACGTTGTGAAATTTCAATTTCACACTGGCTCAATTCAAAAGTATTTCAATATCGCTTATCATTATCTGCTGTGAAAGACGTTTTCATTATTTGGCGGCACGAAGTGCATATCTAAAATCGAAAATAGCTAAGTATTTTTTAATGATTTGGGTAATTGTTTCAAAAATATTAGCTTCATTTAGTTAGTTTTCTCAATGATTCTGAAGGGAGAAAAAAAATATAAATATAAATATTGTGACGCATTAAAGAGGCATCGGACTCCCCATAAAGTATGTATATATTCTTGATCAGCTCGACGAGACAAATCGATCTAGCCATGTCCGTCTGTCTGTCCCTCTGTCTGTAGCTATGCGATTCAGTCGCAAAGTTTTAAAGATATTGACCTGAAACTCGAAACTTCAAAGCTTCGCTTCGTCGTTAGCAGTTCAAAATCAAAGTGCCACGCCCATTTTTTTTGGTATAGCTCCCAAACTTACCGCCCATTTTCGAGTTTTTGTATGAAAACATTTATCTTTCTGAATGAATCCGATTAAAATTTGGTAAAATCAATTCTAATGTTCGTCTAAGTGAACACTACCGATATGGTATGGATCGAGCTAATATAACAAAAAAGCCTCCACACAAATTTGACCAGAACTCATCGTGAAATTTAATCTAAGCGCCTGGTGAACATATAAACTATTAAGAGTGTTCAGGTTCGGTTCCACTGGATTAATCGTTTTCCCTTGTTTTTTAAGATTTGTTTGTCTTTTTAAGTATTCGTTTATGAAGAACTTGTTGTTTTTGATATGAGAACCAATGTTCTTGATATACGAGGTGTGTTCAAAAGTATCGCATATTTTGTGCTTTTTTTTTTAAATTATTTATTTATTCATGAATATCTATTTTGTCCCCTTTAAAGTAATCCCCTCCCGATAAAATACACCTATGCCAACGTTTTTCCAATCCTCGAAACATGCCAAATAGTCCCTTTTCCGGTATAGCCATCAGCGCCTTCTTCGATTTAGCTTTTATCTCCTCAATCGACTCGAAACGCGTTCCCCGGAGTGGTCTCTTGAGTTTTGGGAATAGCCAGAAGTCACACGGTGCCAAATCAAGCGAATACGGTGGTTCCGAAACGATATTGGTTGAATTTTTGGCAAAAAAGTCACGAAAAATCAGAACAGTTTTTAAAAAAAATCATCATTTTTGGTACCAACCGAGACTTGACACGTTTGGGCCCAAAACAACCTTCAAAATTTTATTAATTGGTCCTTTCGATACGCCAGTTTCATCAGCAATGTCTCTCATAGTAAATCGACGGTGTGCAAGCACTAATTCTTTTACTTTTTGGATGTGAGCATCGTCCGTTGAGGTCGATGGTTGATCAGGGAGCTCTTCGTCTTCAACACGTTCGCAACCTTCTTTCACCAATTTGTACCAATCCAAATGTTGTTGATTTTTGTAGAGCTCGGTCCCCAAAAGCCTTCTTCAACATTTTTTATTCCATTTATTCCATTCAGAAAAAAAATTTTGATACAGGTTCTTTGATCCATTTTTTTTTGAATAGGTAAAAATCGAAGACGATCCAAAACACGTGCAAGCAAAGCAGCTGTCAACAATTAGTGAACATTCAAAATGGCCGAGCTTGTCGGCATAAGTGAGAACATGAGTACCAACATAACATCACAAAAAATCGAAATTCGAATATATGTAAACGCGAAAATTCAAAATTCGCGATAATGTTTTGAACACGACTCGTAAGGACAAATGTTCTTGAAATAAGAACGAATATTCTCAGAGTGTTCCATTGAAAATATTTCATCAAACGGCGATACGAGTTATATGTATACAGTATGTTCAAATTCAAAGGAGTTTTGTTTAAATCATGGAACACTTAACGCCATCTATTGGACGTTGATAACATTAGAAAAATACAGGTTTCACCTTTCAAACGCAGTCAACTTAATGTAAATTGGTTGACAGATTAAATATTACTCGCTTTTTGGGTTTTAATGTACATTTAATGCTCTAAATGAATGGTAGAAATATCTGATTTTGTATTAAAACCAATCGTTTTTGATACAATATTTAATTCGTTCTTGATAGACCTAAAATTTTTTCTCTAATGGAGCTAATGTGCTTGATAAAAATGCAATATGCTTGGGACTTTTCTCTTCATTCATATTATTGGTATTTGCACATCTCTAATGGATAAGTTTTGCTTAAAGTATTAAACTTCAATAGATGCTACTATAGAAAAGTTAAATCATACCTAAACTATACTTAAACGATACTAAGCTTGACATTAATGATAAAAAACGATACTTAAATGATGCTTAAACGATGCTTAAACGATCTTAATCGATAGTGATACTTAAACAATACTTAAACCATACTTAAATGATGCTTAAACGATACTTTAGTGAGAAAGAAACGATACCGAACGATACTTAAGTGATACTTAAACAATACTTAAACCATACTTAAATGATGCTTAAACGATACTTTAGTGAGAAAGAAACGATACTTGAACGATACTTAAGTGATACTTAAACAATACTTAAACCATACTTAAATGATGCTTAAACGATACTTAAACAATACATAGACGATACTTAAACGATACTTAAGTGATACTTAAACCATACTTAAATGAAGCTTAAACGATACTTAGGTGATACGTAAGTGATACTTAAGGGATACTTAAACGATACTAAAGTGAGACTGAAAAGATACTTCAAAAATTCTTAAGTGATACTTAAACAATACTTAAACGATACTCAAATGATACTTAAACGATACTTAAACGATACTTTAACGATACTTTAACGATACTTGAACGATACTTAAACGATACTTAAATGATACTTAAACGATACGTAACCGATACTTAAACAATACAAAGACGATACTTAAACAGTACTTAAACGATGCTTAAACGATACTTAAGTGATATTTAAACAATACTTAATATATGCTTAAACCAAACTTAAATGATACTTCAACGATTCTTAGGTGATACTTAAGTGATACTTAAGGAATACTTAAACGATACTAAAGTGAGATTGAAAAGATACTTGGAAAATACTTAAGTGATACTTAAACAAAACTTAAACGATATTAAAATGATACTTAAACGATACTCAAATGATACTTAAACGATACCTAAACAATACTTAAACGATACTTAAACGATACTTAAACGTTACTTAAACGATAATTAAATGAATACATAAACGATACTTATTTGAGACTGAAACGATACTTAATCGATGCTCAAACGATACTTAAACGATATTTAACGATACTCAAACGATACTTTAACAATATTCTAACGACAATTAATAGTTATCTGTTATTTATTAATTGTTCTTGGTTTTAATGATAATTTAGCGTTAAATTAACGATAGTTAAATAATATTTCAAAAGTAGCTCAAAACACTCAATAAATTTTATGCGCAAACACTGGTTTTTTATTTCATTTCATATTAAAATTACGTTTATAAAAATAAAAAGAAGAAAACTCAAACATTTTTTAAAACCTCTTCAGATTTTATGTTATTATTTTACAACGGATTTAAGTTGGTTTAGGTTTTATACTTGAATGGCACGTAAGATGTTAAATATATAGGTACACCTATACCATAAGTGTGTGTGTGTGTGTGTGTGTGTAGCTTACGATGTATCCTAAGTGGCCGAACTCGAGAAACGAGCTTTGTAATTTATCAAGTGGTTTAGTACTTAGCTTTACTGTAAAAAAAATGTGGTAAGAGTTTGTGTAGATATTGGATACTTATGCGTTATACTTAAAGCAAAGCAAAAGGAGAAGTTAGATGGATGGATGTGTATGTGTATGTGTGTGTGTTAACTCATATGCTATCAGCGATAAAATAGTATATTCTCATGGCAACTACAACAAGAGTAAAAGCCGAATTACGATTGCTACGAATCCAATGAAACCGAAGGCTAACAACAGATACACAGATACGCAGATACATATGTATCTATAGGCATAACTACAATATATTGTATATATGATAAACATGTGTGTGAGTGTGTGTGTCTGCGTATAAGCTTTGTCAGGCAAAGAATGCTTTGTAGTTGTTTTTGTTGTTGTTGTTGTTGTTGTTTTCGAATGCATACAAAGTTTATCTTTTCAATTTAGTGCTGTGGGCAAAAACTCAACTTACGAGTATGCTCCAATTGGAATTGGTCGCTATGGCAAAAATCTACACACACACATACAAATATATACAAAATTTAGATAGGCAACTTTGTACATACATGTTGTATTAAGCAAGAACTAAAACTGCCTGCTTATTTTTGTTGTTGTTGTTTGTATCTGTATGTTTGCTTTTCATTTTACTTGCTACTCGGTAAAGTTGGATTTTCATTTTCTTTTAGACATAGCAGCAGATCTGAGTGGGAGATACAATCCTGTTGCCTGGTTATACTTGTCATATACACACAAATATACTATATACACACACACATATCGTTCAGTTAGCAAAACCCGTACGTGCTTCATTGCAAAACTATGCGAGCAACGCATACGACATTAGCATAAAATATAAAGTGTTTGTGTCATGGTTTTGTCTTAGCATGTATCTCATTTACTTATTCCTTGATTATCCAAGTACATGCAGCACACACACTAACACACACTAACACACGTACGCAAAACATTCCACATTCCAACTTTAGCACGTTATTGTATTGCTTGTAAATAAGCAAATGTTTTCGGCTAGTATGGTGTGTGTGTGCAGGGAGAAAGGTGATTTAGAAAGTGTAAGAACGTTTAGAAATGTTACACAGCGAAACAGAGAATTTTAGGTACTACAACTAACATTTAAATTCTTTTATATTTTATTTTAGATTGTTTTCTTTTGTTTTGGGTAATTGGTATTTCAAATTTGGGTGGAGAAAGAGTTTCAATTGATGTGCTGGTGAAAATAAAATTTAAGGAACTGTACATTAAGAGATTCCGAACTAAAGGCAAAAAAATTATAGAAACAGTTCTGATGCACTATATCATAGTTCTCAGCGAGTATCATTGCTTTATCTCAAAGCTTAACGATACATAAATAATAATTAAATGATGCTTAATCGATACTTGAACGATACTTAAACGATACTAACTCGATATCTAGTCAATGCCCAAACGATACCTAATCAATACTTAAATGATACTTAAACGATTTTCAATCGATACTCAAACGATGCTTAAAATATACTTAAACGATACTGAAATGATGCTTAAACGATACTAAAACGTTACTAAAATGATACTAAAACGATAATAAATCGATACTTAAACAATAATTAAATGATACTGAAATACCGCTCAAGCGATATTTAAAAAATATTCAAACGATGATTCAAAATACTTAAACGATACTAAAACGATAAATAAACAATTCTTAAATGATATATAAATGAATCTTGAACAATACAGTATTAAAAACTAAAACGATACTTTCATTATACTCAAGCGATACTTAAAAATACTATGTCGATACTTACACGATGCTTAACATACAATTAAACGAAACTTAAACGAATTTAAATGATGCTCAAACGATACTTAAACGATACTTAAACGATATTTAAACGATTCTTTAATGATTCCCAAACAATTCTTAAACGATACTCAAAACGATACTTAAAAAATACTAAAACGACTCTCAAACGATGCTTAAGCGATACTTAAACGAAACTAAAACGATACTTGAACGATACTTTATCCATAGCTAATAGTTATCGATAATTTAGCGATCGATTTTTAGTTTTAATAAAAATTTAACGAAATTCATTGATTTCAGTTTAAGCTTTGGTATAATTTTAAGATAGTTTTTCCATATCTAAACTTAATTAAGTTCCTTATACTAAGGGTGCATACTAATAAATAACATTTTTGCAACGCACATACAGTGGCTGCATATGTTAAAATTTCTATTGGCTCAGTTGCATCAGTTAAGCATACATATCATGAGTCTTGCTTACCAAGGCTTATTTACCGCTTTAACTTCCGGATGAAAAACTTTACGTTTTTAGATTATTTTTCGAATGTACTTCGCATACTAGTAGAAAAGAAATTAAATCTTAAAAATTGGTTAAAAAATTAAAAAACATTCGGCTTAAATTGCAGCTTAAACCTTCTTTACAAGAATAGGGACTAAAACCCGGAATCAATCAATTTGTGAGCATAACTTTAAGGCCAGATTCGCATTCGGCAAAATAAAAGTTATAAGATAAACCTATCCAATGCTTAAATCATTTTCCGTGTCGACTTGTGCTTATATTATAACAGAAAAGATCAATATCATTTGTGGAAACACTATTTCCGGACCTCTGAGCTTGCTGCTGAAGTTTTAGTAAATATGCAAAAAAATGACAGACTAATAATTGAGTTGATGACAGCTTGACTAGTCTAGACCTGACTTATATAAATATACTTTGGCGTTCTTATATATTGAAATAGTTATTTTAGTATCGATAGGGAAAGAATATTAATGTTATTAATATCAACATTATAGACTTCAGTATCGGTATTGTCAAACAATATCGTTAATATCAATATTAATATCGATATTTGTATTGGATGTTAATGTCGATACTAGTGCTGATATTAGTATCGATATTTATTAATATACTAGCAGATACCCGGCGTGTGTTACTACGTTTACGGCGTTTGACAGCTCTTTCAGCTTTTTTTCCGTTTAAAATTTGCTGTGTTCAGTTCTTTTGATGGCATTTCTAATATTTGCTTTTTTTGTTTGCAGCACAACCAAAATGGGCTCCAGTCTAACTTAAAACTTAAAAATACCAATATTTTTGTATCTTAAATTCAAAATATATCTTGTGGAAAGCTGAAATCAGCTGTTTCTTATTTTTTGTTTTTTGTTTATGTTAAAAAGCAAAACATTTTTGTATGGGAAAATTAGAAAATCGACTTCTTAAATGAACCGAATATGCATTAGGCATTGTTTTAGTGTAATTTCAGTTTACTAGCATTGCTTTTCTTTTAAATGTAACCGGTTTGGGGGCTCATCAGTTGGACGGTTTCAACAAAAATAGCGGACATAAAAAACACTTCTCACTATTTTATATATATAGACATGTACACTAGCCGAACCCGGTGAACTCTGCCAAACTATATTATGTTGAAATAAAATTTGAAAAATTTAGAATGTATTTTGAGTCACCTGGAACACGTTACAAATGTTTTAACCATTTTTATACCTGTCACACAGTGTGAAGGATATATTCAGTTTGTCTGAAAGTTTGTAACGCATTAAAAGAGGCATCGGAGACCCCATAAGTATATATATAATTTATCAGCTCGACGAGACGAATCGCCGATTTAGCCCCTTCCAAAGTTACCATTTTTTTTCATTTTTTTTTTTTATGAAAAAACTTATTGGGGTTCGAATGTATTTATTAAGTAGATTGGGTAAAAACACTTTAATTATCGGGGGAAAGTAAGGTGCCACGCCCATTTTTAGGTATAGCCACCTATACACAATTCCATGCCCATTTTGAATGTTTGTATAAAAGGTATTATTTATGCATGCACTTACTTCAAATTGAGTAAAAACACTTCTTATATCACCCAATGTCAAAACTAAGGTGCCACGCCTATTTTTAGGTATATGTCCACTAACAAAAATAGCTACCATTTTTGAGTTTTTTTATGAAAATAGTTCTTATTTAAGAATATATATCTCCTCAATTTGAGTAAAACTTTACTTCTACTATCATCCTAAGAGTATACCACCGACATGACAAAGATCGGGCCACTAAAACTTACAGACCCTGTACAAACTCACCTCACATTTTTTTTCTTTCTTTAAAGAAAACGATTGTTTTATATGCATTTTTAGTTTGAAACTTTACATATATAGTGTCTTATTTGAGCCCCAACATGAGTTGTTCCTACCCAACCCTTTGCAGAATATAATCTACGACACTGATGATCGTACATCAAAAATTAAAGATTCGTGCGGCTAGTATTTGAGCTTCGATTACTCGTTCCAAAGATATGAATTTTCTGGTTCCAAGGCTGCCAGGTCAATGTTTTCAAAATTCGAGACTTAGTACTCAACTTTAAAAAAAAAAAAATATGTTAAAAGTATATTTTTGGGCCCCCATTGGTGCTCAGGTCCAATATTCTAAGAACCCAGAAACATGTCACAAGTACTTTTAAACATGTTTCTGTTTGTACTTAACTTTAGCGACCCTGGTAAAAAATTTTTTCATACCCGTCACACACAGTGTGGAGGGTATTTTGATCATTTTGTCAGAAAGTTTGTAACGCATTAAAGGAGACATTGTAGACCCCATGTTCAGTTAGCGTCCGTCTGTCTGTCTGTCCGTTCGTCTGTATGTATGCGTTTCATCGCTCAGTTTTAAAGATATTGACCTGAAACTCGGAACTTAAGCTTTTCTCAGTCCTAAGCAGTTCATGTGTTAAAATCAAAGTGCCACGCCCATTTAAAGGTATAGCCCCTAGCGAAACTTACCGTTTTTCGGATTTTTCTATGAAAAAATAGCTATTATTTATGAATGTATCACTCCAAGTTGGGTAAAAATGCTTTTAATGTCATCCAATGTCAAATCCAAGCTGCCACGCCCATTTTTAGCTATAACCCCATACAAATTTACCAAGCCCATTTTCGAGTTTTATATGAAAATAGCTATTAATTATGAATGTAGTCACCCAAGTTGGGTAAAAATTACTTCTAATGTCATCCAATGTCAAATCCAAGCTGCCACGCCCATTTTTTTAGCTATAGCCCCAATATAAATCTTACCGCCCATTTTCGAATTTTTGTATAAAAATAGGTATTATTTATAAAACTATTCACTCAAATTTGGTAAAAACACTTTTAATGACATCCAATATCAAAACCAAGGTGCCACGCACATTTTTAGCTATAGCCCCCATACAAACTTCTTAATTATTTTGGAAACTTTGTATGAAATAGTAATTATTTTCGAATATATATTTATAAATGTATATAGGCCACTGATGATCACACATAAACTATTCAAAGATTCGTGTGACGGGTACTTAAGCTTCGGTTCCACCGAAGTAAACGTTTTTTCTTGTTTTTTTTTTAAAGTGGGCATATGGGTGGAGATATGTGTATAGATAAGTAAGTTTATTGGATATCGATACCATTGACATTACAAGCGATATAAGTATTGATTATTGATAAATAGTGGTATTATCGATTTTATCAATATCGATTCTAACGATATTATAAATTATTTTTATCGTTTATATTTATATCGATTTTATCGAAATTAGTATCGATTGTATCGCAATTAGTAACGATTTTAACGCAATTAGTATCGATTTAATCGTTGTTAGTAACAATTATATCAATATTAATATGTTTTGTCCGATGCTGCACATTTATTTTTCAGATTCTCTAAACTACTTTGCAATCCCAAAACCTAACAATAAACTTATTCATATATGCTAAAATATCCAAAATGTGTGTACTGTACCATATTCTCTCTCTCTCTCTCTCTATCTATGTCTATCTTTGTCTGCTTTGCTTATTTTTTTATATCTAACTCTTTCTGCTGCTGTACCGCCATTTTGTGTGCGTGCGTGCCTAGCAGCGTTGCCATTAACAACAATTCAAACTTTTATTAATTACAAAAGTTGCACCAAAAAAAGCAAAAGCAAAACAAAAAACACAAACTTAAAACCGACAGAAACATGTGAGCAAAACTTTCAAATGAAACGCTTCGAGATGTTTTACATACAAAAATATATTCATGCATTAGTACCTATCTTATAGATGTGTGTAATGTACATGGATACACAACCATACCACAATTCTATGTTTTTACATACAAATATACATGCGATATGTAATACTTATATACACATATGTATGTATTTTACGTACGTATATGGTTAGGTAGTTGTATTGTTCTTGTTGAAATTGTTGTTGTTGTTGTTGTTGTTGCTAGTGGCACATAAGCCGCACCTAAATCCGAAGAGGACTTCGTTAGAATTAAATGCACGTTCGGAGGTTGGACTATAAAATAGAGAATACTATACTAGTTAGCATTAAGTCATAATCAATATATAGCGCCTGAAATCTTATTTATATGTATTTATGGTACTGGTAGATACAATACATATGTAGATGCGAGTAGATACATATACATAATACATATATTTGTATCTTGTATCTATGAATGCACATGACTAAATACCATCAAAAGCGCAAGACAATCATACACACAAACAACTCACATCACACACATGTATGCTTCTAATTAGAAAGTTTTGAGCTTCTCTAATTGGTTGTGCGTCAAAGTTTTGTCCTTTTTCCTTTTTTTTCCTTTTTTTTTTTTTGTACTTTGTTGAATAATGATAAATGATGTTAAATTTTACGAAATTCATGTAACTCCCACTTGAGTTAATATGACATGATTAAGTAGATACATGAGTATACTCGCATACGAGTATAGTATATATTAGAAACTTTTATTGTATCTATGCATGGTATCTCCTTCATATGCAGTAAAACAAAAATCAACTCTTAATTTTTCTTAGAATTTATAATAGATCAAAATATTATAATTAATTTGTCCAAAGCAAATATTTTGAAAGACATGAAAAATTTCATATTATGCAATGAGTTAACGAACAAGTCAAAAACATATTCGAAGTTAATAATAAAAAAAAATGCACACTTGATGTTTATTTTTTTGTATCAAGGAAAGTATTGGATCCTGAATTATATATAGTAATAATGGCCATTTCACATAAGAGATATAAGAAATAATATTTCAATTTTCAACGTTTTCCGCTAATGCCTATTGTGAATGAGTATCTTGAAACATTAACAACAACAATGATAAAGATTGCCTGGAATATGTCGAATTTCGTACTAAACAATGCTTTTTTTTTTTTTTTTGAATAAAAGGTCGGCATATAAGTCACTTTCAACTAACGGTTTGATTAAAAGGTGATCCGCTTACAGGCCAAACAAAACTGAAATTTGACAGCTGATATGTCTCATTGAGTAGCACAAATGGTTCTTGTTAAGAGAACGAATGTGCTTGATTTGAGCACAAATTGCTTCTTTTGTTTTACTCACTCACATAACCGTCAACATGAAGTGAATCAAAATCTTGAATCAAATTACATTTTTAACACAAATAGTGAATGGGTATTACCAGTTTGGCGGAAGGTTTGTAACACATTAAAGGAGGCATCGTAAATCGATGCGGAAATCGTTGCTTTAATACATTTGGCAATTTGTTTTTTTCACCACGACAGGAGAAAGAGTACGAGAAAATTTGAGAAAGAGATACATTGCAAACATTATATTTTTTTAATTTAGCTTCGGTTGCTTTGGTGCTTTTAAAAATGTTAATTATTAAATTGAAATTTTTGAAAGTGAAATTATATAAATTCACCATAACATGCATACTCAACAAAATTTGATACCATATTAGAAAGAGACAGTGGTGGAATATGTCACCTTTCACATGCTTTTATCAAACAAGGAAACTGTTTATGTTTTTTTTTTATACCTGCCACACATAGTGTGAAGGGTATTATAAGTTTGTCGGAAAGTTTGTAACGCATTAAAGGAGGCATAGGAGACCCCATAAAGTATATATATTCTTGATCAGCTCGATGAGGCGAGTCGGTCTAGCTATGTCCGTCTTTCTGTCTGTCCGTCTGTCTGTTTATTTCAACGCGAGATGCGTAGCTGAAAATTGAAACTTAAGCTTTTCTCTGGAACGACCAGGTCAAGTTTGAATATAAAAGTGTAACGACCATTGGTATAGTAGGAAGCCCCATACAAACTTACTGTTTTTTTCTGATTTTTTGTATGAAAATATTTATTATTTAGGAATGTATTCACTCCAAATTCTGTAAAAACACTTCTAATGTCATCCAATGTCAAATCAATTTTTCCACGCCTATTTTGGGCAAAATCCCCCATACAAACTTGGTTATTTTTTAGTAATTTTTTGACTTCAAATTGGGGAAAAACACTTTTCCTATTATCCAATATCAAATCCAAAGTGCCCATTTTTTTGGCATAAGCCCCACACAACGTAAATTGCATCAGACCATTGACCTCGTCGCATCCCATCTCGAAGATCTATTTAAGCCAAAGATGATAACACATTAACAATTTAAAAATACGTGTGACGGGTATATAAGCTTCGGTTCCACCGAAGTTAACGTTTTTCCTTGTTTATGTTTTTTTTGAATATGTATCTCATAAATACATTGTGAATATGCCAATCGCGCTTGATTAGAATTATTGATTGCGTATCGAAATCATTTTTTAAATATGCGATTCGCATCCTTTATAACAGCAGGATTTGAATACAAAAAAAAAAATATATGAACGTCGTAGTGCATTGTTTTGCTGTCATTTCTATATCAATGAACAATTCGTTAAAATTATTTTCTTTTATACATTTTTTACAGATGTTTAATGTATTTTTGTGATTTAAAAGCAGCCATGTTTTGTACCAAAAAACGGGAGAAATTACGAATATGCGGAATTCTTCTCAAAATCTGTGCATTCACTTTCTAAATGAAATTCCAGGAGAGCATATAGCTTCCAAAAGAAAGCTTTTTACTAAATTTTTGTGTTAAATTTTTATTTAACGTTTTTGAATTTGAATATCGGAATTTGATGTCCCAAAATATATTTGATCGATCAATTTAAAGTCATTTTTTTTAAATTTTTTTTTTTGGCTGAACATTTTTTTGAGTTTTTACACGACACACGCTTTTTCGCTTTTTTATTTTTTTTTTTGGACGACCGATTCGCCGTTTTTCTTCTGGGGAGTAGCGGTCATTGCTGTAGCGCCACAAGCATCACAGAGCTGTTGCCTCAACAATGCTCTCCTTAGGAAACATCATTGACTGGATTCTGCTCCTCATTACCTTGGGACTGGCCGATTCTTCTTCTTTTCTTTGGGAGTAGCGGCCATATGCTACCGATAAGGACAAGGATCGGGCCACTATAACATATAGATTCTTCCATTTTTTTATTTTTCAAAAAAATGATTAAAGTTTCGTGTGGCTGTGTTGGTATTTGAGCTTTGGTGCTACCAAAGTTAACGTTTTTGGTTGCTTCCGACCTTGTTGTAGATTTAAATTACTATTTAGGGTGATCACTAAAAATTTGGAAAATTTTGACTAGTCTTAATGAGATTCTTAATACAAAAAGGCAGATATTTTTTGAAATGAGAGATTACAATAGAATGGAATGGTTAAAAATTTTTACGTGTTCGAAGGGTTTCCGTTAATCTACAGGCTCTTTCGGGATTCAATGTTTAGCTTGGCTAATTAAGTTAATTTATCACACACTGGACGGACAGACGCTGGTTTTGGCAATATCGACTCTTCTCTCACAACTTATTAAGAATTTATTTAGATGACAAGTGAAATCATTTTTGGCAAAAGCAAAAGCATTGGGGAACAGAAGCTTGTCGGAGATGGTTTTGGACGCTTTCTTTAAAATGGTGATTTTGAGCTGGATCTATTCAAAAGAAGGGAAACTAGGTAAGAAGGCGATTTTTTTCGTCAAAATAAAAGGGTCTTTTTAAAATCGTATTGGCGAAAGGCGATGAAAAGTGGATCCCCGTCGCAAAAAGCCGGGGGGAAAACATCCATCGTAACGTTGCCAAATGTTGAACGCATGAAGCTTGGGACTGGAAGCGCAGCGCGGATCGCTACGGAGAAGTTCCTCACACCCAATCCCATGCGTTTGACCTGCCTACTAAAGTAAAAACAGCTTGATTACAAAGAAAGGCACGACAGCGATTTTGCACTTTTCATCTAGGGTTAGCTCTTCAGTGTTATGATACACTTTGAACACGTATCTCAAGTTCGAAAAG
>JAEIFJ010002188.1:0-10000 GCA_018903435.1 Leucophenga varia | reverse complement strand
GCATGAAAATATCAAACGGCTTTGAACTTCATTTTCTGTTATTTACACAACGAAAGTGACGCAAGCGACAACAGCGTCGATGTCGATGCCGATTGATAAATAAAAATGGCAGGCAGCAAAAAATCACAGATTTACAGCATTAAGGCGTTGAGTGGTGTCTGTAGGATCTGTGCAGTGCTGCTGCTTATGGTGTTATTCAAGTGTGAGAAAGCTGTGTATTTCTTTTTTTATTTTTCTGTCTCTAATGATGCCATATAAATGTCAAGTGTATTGGTTTGGGAATGGCAATTGATATGCCTTATAAAAAACATGTGTGTAACTCTATTCAGATGCAGTCTGCTGTAAGCTATTTGTTTGCTTAGCGTTATAGTTCTGTATTTGTAGACAATTATTTATCTATTTGTGTGCGTTCTTCTTCTTCTGTCCGTCTTTATATTATTGTATTACACATAAACATTACTAATATGCCTTATGGCCAGCAAGTAGTTGAGCTGTCATTTGCCAACTTTGTGCCTCAAAAGTCAAACATATTGTATGCCTTTTGGGTATATTGTGTACAAATCAAGAATACTGAGCTATAACATATCATTTGCTTTGCTTTGGTTTATACATATTATTATGACTAAATTAGGGACTTTTGAATTTTATTTATGTCATTATTATTTACTCTTATATTACACTGAAAAATGTCATAAATTAATTCGTCAAAAAAAAAAATTATTACAAAAAGAAAAAAAAAAAAACTCTTTAAAAATAATGAAAATTTTTGTATTTATTGCATTTATTTTACTGCAATTTACGTATGCCGCACATAACCAATGTACTCAGGCGCAAATTGTACCCTGTGCAACAGATTTAATGCATACTTTTTTCGATGAATGCTCGGAGAAATGTTTAAATGCAAATAAAATGCATCAGAATCGCTATGAGGAAATTATGGAAAATATTTACAAATTGAATGACTTAAAGCAACAGGAATATTGTAAAAAGTATGGCAATAATTTGGCGTGTATGTTGCGTTGTTCACAATTTCATAGAAATTAAAGTGTTGCGGTTAAAAGAAAACTGATAAATTTTGAAGTGAAAAACATTTAAAATTTTATGTAAAATATTTCCAGAATAAAATTGAAAAGTTATAGAAATTTGATTATTATATTATTAATGCTAATGAAGCATAGTAAAATAAATTGGCAGCAAGACATCTAGATAATAATTCCAGAAGATCTATCGTTTCAGTATTGCTCTATGATATTTTTAAATATTAAACTGAGAAGTCAGTGGCCGATTTCCGTAGAAAATATACAAAATATAGTCAAATCGTTCATGTTACAAGTACAATTCGCTCTTAATATAAGTTTAATTCGTTCTTGATATAAACACAATTTATTCTTAATATAAGTACAATTTGCGCTTGATATACGTACTATTCGTTCTTAATAGAAGCTCTTGATATAAGTTCAATTTACTCATAAAATAAGAACCATTCGATCTGGATATATAAGTACAAATCGTTCATAATATAAACATGATGCAATTATAGCAGATGACGTTTTTCGCCATTTTTTTTATACCCTGTACCCAAAGGGTAAAAGGGTATATTAAGTTTGT
This sequence comes from Leucophenga varia, assembly GCA_018903435.1. Taxonomy (NCBI): domain Eukaryota; kingdom Metazoa; phylum Arthropoda; class Insecta; order Diptera; family Drosophilidae; genus Leucophenga; species Leucophenga varia. Next base: position 8,392 of record JAEIFJ010002188.1, on the reverse strand, counting down.
GCGAATGTATGTAACAGACAGAAGGAGGCAAGATAGACCCTATAAACTATATATATTCTTGATCAGCATTGGAAGGGGAGTCGAACTAGCTATGTCTGTCAGTCCGTCTGTCATGCTGTCTGCCGTATGAAAACGATTATTTCGGAGACTATAAGAGGTAGAGCTTTCAAAATTGAAACTTTGACTCTCCTAGGCAGCCAAGTGTGCACTTACAAACGGTTTTCTCTAGACCCATTTTAAGGAGTACCCTACATACAAATCTACACCAAAATTTTGGGGTTTCGCATAAAAACGTCATTGTTTTTTATTCTAAGAAGTTCAAATTTAGTATAAGTTATGTATATGATAGTCCTAATAAAATATCCCAATATGGGTAGGACCAACAAAATTTTAGGTATGGCCCCCCATACAAATTTACCCCAAAATATTGGGTTTTTACATAAAAAATGTCATTGATTTTCATTCTAGAAAATTTATATTTAGTATAAATTATGTCTATGATAGTCCCAATGAAATAGACCTATATGGGTAGGCCCAACAAAATTTTAAGTTTTTCTATGAAAATTCAATTCAATGAGTTATGGTAGTCAAATAGAACCTAACTTAAGGTACATATAGATTGGGTACAGGGTATCTTGCAGTCGAGCATACTCGACTTCAGCGTTCTTTCTTGTTTTTTTTTTATTTGGTCACAAATACTGTTGAGTATTCATGTTATGGTGAATTTGTATAATTTCACCTCATAAATGTCATTTTGCTTCTTGTTTTTGAGCAAACAGCTGATAAATTTTAAAACTTTGAATTTTTTCAACAATTTCATTATAATTTTAATTTGAAAATAAAAATTTTTTAAAAGCACCAAAGCAACCGATGGAAAAGTTTGTTTATTAACTCTTACTCAAAATTTGTCGTACTCTTCTCTACTGTCGTGGTGAAATCGAATATAAATCACCACAAACTAAGTTGTAAAATTTATGTAACCATAGATTTCCGGACTACTTCACCTGGTGCAATTGCATCATGAATATAAATATAGTTCACTCTCAAAACAAGTTCAAATCGCTCATGATATAAGCACAGATACAAGTTTAATTCATTCTTAATATACAATTAAAATAAATTTTGTATTTATTAAACAAGTTCAATTCTTCTTCATTTGATTCTTAATATATGTTTAATTGGTTCTTGATATAAGTTCAATTCGTTCTTCATATAAGTACATTTTCTTCTTATAAGTTTAATACGTTCTGAATATAAGTTCGATTCGTTCTTAATATAAGTACAACTTGTTCTCAAATCGAAAACACGCGCTCATAAAACAAGATTTGTTTGAATTTAAAAAAATGTAATTAATGTTCAGCTTACCATATTTACCACAGAACACAAAGATTCCAATCTCTTTGTGTACCTCAATCGAAAAATTATGTTTTTCTTTTTTCCTTGTGTTGAATTTTATTCCGTCCTCGTCCCTTAAGTAATGGTTCTTCCATAATCACTTCTGTCACCATGCTCCCATGTTTATCTGTGCGAAAAAAAACTCTGGCATAAAAACATCTGTCAAATCAATCAATCCTCATCTCATCTTTATTTAGCTTTAGCCTTTTTAGTTCGTTTTTTTTTTTGGTTTTTTTTCCTCTTCTTATTTCCGTTTCTTTATGTAATGCAAATATTCAGATTTGTGCTGTATTTTTTCATTAATTACAATTTTTATTATACTCATTTTTTTACATTCCACGTAGTATTTTAATACGTTAATCTGCAATTCTCCATTTTAAATGCACCTTTATTGTATTTACAAATATAAACGAAGAAGTCATCAATCGTCTACGGATATAATCATCAATATTAAATCTACGGTAGATAAAAAAACGCGGTTATATATTGTGCGTACGATAAAGCCAATATTTTCAACAGACGAAAAAATTTCAAGGACATGCTGCGCGAACCCTTTTTGGGATTTAATGTTTGGACAATAACAAAAGGACCACAGATAAAAGCAAAAAAAAAAACCAAATCAAATAAAATTACGTATACGCAGCGTTGCATGCTTAATTATTTGAGCGCTTAAGTGCGCACAGCAAATAAAAAGGAAATATATACGATAAGCGCTCTGCTCTGCTCTGAATGAATGAATGAAAGCAACAAGATTGAATGCTGTAATAATAAAAATAAACAAAATGGTGGCTGTGACAGCTTTACGCTTCAATGGCTTACACAGCTTTTTGCGCCATTTTTTTTCGAGGGTTTTTTCGTAAATGGCTGTCTATGACCTTGTATAGCTGAGTAGTGCTCTATTTTGCAACACATATTGCATTATTTTATTTTATTTTATAATTTTTATTTTTTTTTTTTTTTGCCATTAATAATGCATTACGGCATTTTGCGTAGCTATAATTTCCGTGCTAATTTCCTTACGTCACGCGGCAATCAAATGAAACGAGGTGTTGCATATATAATTCAAAACATAAAAGATATATACATGATGGCTATTATTTCTAGCGGAAATTAAAAGCACGTCGTCTGTCTGACAAATGTGCCAATTTAAATGCATAACAACGACGCACAAAATACGCAAAAATATGGCTGACAAGTTACATCCGACATCAAAATCAACATACGCACACACACACAATACTAATTGAAAGTTATGTTCAACGCCATTTTTAATTTGCAGTCAAGGTGCATACAAAATGCCTCAGCTAGGCTAGAGAAACTCATCATGCAGAACATTCGCAACATTTATTGTAATGTTCGCAACTTCCGTTTTGCCATTTGGCCGCCATTTTCTTCTTTGGCCTTCAGTCAAACTGTTGGAAGATTTATTAGCAACGTTATTAATATACACACAAGCGAGTTAAAGGCTACGTGTAAGGTCAGTCTGTAGGCAATTCATTTTTTTAACGTTAATTCTTCAATTTGGCGTTATTTTGATTAATTGTTCATTCTGGTCGTCGTCGTCATCGCCATTTTGAAAGTCAACTTTGTATGTTTTTGACATTTCTGTTACTTATATTATTTTTTTTTTTTATTGTTTTGTCACATATGTGACATTTTTGGCCATGTTTGCTTTGTGTCTCGCGCTGCAGTATTTTTGTATTTTTTTTTTTTATTACAAATTTAACCTTTGATATTTTTTTTTTTTTTTGTCGACGGCATTTAGTAGTGTGTTGCACTTTTGAACTTGTTTGAATACAGATTTTGTTTTTTTTTTTTTGGTATTTTGCAATTTTTGTTAGTTTATTTGTGTTACTTTCTATATTTAAAGCCGGATGCGCTCTGCTCGGTGCATATTATGCCATGTGTCTGTTTTGAACTTTGCGCTTTCGTTGCAGTACATTTTATATTTGGACGATTATTATTTTCATTATAAGTTCAAAAATATTATTTGTACATGAGTTGTTTTAGAAGTTTGTAGCTAGCAAAGTAAAAGTAATTAGAAAGGGAGAGCGATTACACGACAGGATACTAAACATATTAAAAATAAAAAGATTAAAATGTATACAAAAAAAAAAAAAAAAAAAATATGAAAATAAAATGTTTTAATTAATTAAAATTTGGCTTTTAATTTACGAGGTTTATTTAAATATAATTATTTATTCTTCGTTGCTGTCAGCAATTGTAGTACAAAAAAAATTATAACAAGAAAAACGTTAACTTCGGTAGCACCGAAGCTCAAATACCCGCCACACGAAACTTTAATCATTTTTTAAAAAAAAAGAAAAAATGGAAGGTGAGTTTGTATGGGGTCTATATGTCATAGTGGCTCGATCCTTGTCATATCGGTAGTATATTCATAGGATAACAGTAGAAGTGATTTTACGCAGATTGGAGTGAATATATCCATAAATAAGAACTATTTTCATACAATATCTGAAAAATGGGCGCTTGGTTTGTATGGGGGCCCTATCAAAAAATGGGCGTGGCACCTTTCTTTTGAAATTGGATGTCATTAGAAGTGCTTTTATCCATATTTGTAGTAAATACATTCATAAATACTAACAATTTTCATACAAAAAAACGAAAAAAAATGGTAAGTTTGTATGGAGGCTATATCTAAAAATGGGCGTGGTAAATTTCTTCTAATATTTGACGGATAGATATTGAATTAGAAGTGTTTTTACCCGATTTGTAGTAAATACATTCATAAATAATAACTATTTTCATAGAAATAAATCGAAAAAAAATTGTAAGTTTGTATGGGGGCAATATCTACAAATGGGCGTGGCTCCTTGGTTCTGACATACAAACTGCCTAGGAGCACAAAAAAGCTTAAGTTTAAAGTTTCAGGTCAATATCTTTGAAACTTTTCGAGAAAACGCATTGCAAAAGACAGACAGACGGACATGCCTAAATCGATTCGTCTCGTCGAGCTGATCAATAATATATATACTTTATGGGGTCTCCGATGACTCCTTCAATGCGTTACAAACTTTCCGACAAACTGATAATACCCTTCACACTACGTGGGGTATAAAAATACAAATGTAACTTATAGTAGAATTTGTGTTGGTTTAGTTTTGTAAAAAAAAAAACGAACGCCCGAAAAAAAAAAAAAAAATAAAATGGCCACACTAAAGTGGTTTTGTTTATATATTTAGGGTTTTCGAACTTTTTTTTTTTTATAAAAATTGTTTTACGAAATTTTACTACATTGTACGAAATTTTTGTACATTGTACCCATGATGCAATTATAACAGGTGAAGTACAACTGAAAATTTTTGTTACATAAATTTGACAACTTAGTTTGTGGTGATTTAAATTAAAGTTTTTTCTTTGAACCTTTGAACTAAAGTTGTACAAATTATGAAGTTTATATAGTAGTGTGAAAAGATCGATTAATCGCAAAATCGATTTTTCAAAAAATCTTTATAATGTTTTGATGGTCTGTTTAATTATTTCTCTCCTCAATGTGAAATTATCATTAAAAAAAAAAAAAATACATCGATTATTCGATTACAAAAATCAATATATAATTGCTAATTTAAAATAATAGTACAGAAATAATTAAAAATGAAAAAGCCTTTTTAAGTAACTCAATTTTTTCTTTAAACATATGAAATAAATTGTACAATTTATGAAGTAGTGAACAAACGATCAATTAATCGGAATATCGATTTTCAAAAAATTGATCTGTAAAATTATTTCATTGCTCATTGTAAAATTATCAAAAAAAAAAAAAAATCGATTAATCGATTAATCGATTAAAAAAAACTGAGAATCGAATGTAGTTGATATTTTAAAGTAACAGTACAGAAATAAGTAAAAAAAAAAAAATAAAATAGTTACTCAATTTTTTCTTTGAACTTATGGACTAAAATTATACAGTTTATCGATTAATCGGAATATCCATTTTTCGAAAAATTGATATTGGTTATCTCTAAAATTATATTTATTCTTCATTTTGATATTATCAAAAAAAAAAAAAAATCGATTAATTAACAAAAATCGAGACTCCCATCGATTATTTTCAATGTTTTTAAAAATTGCATAGAGAGTTAAAAAAGAGGAAAAAAAATGTTTTGATGATCTTTCGAATACTTAATTAAAAGGTTTATAGTTGTTCTTGATACTCAATTTGTAACTGTCGAAGTATTAATTAATCGAAAATTATCGATTTTTTTTCTAAAAATGTTCATTATTGATGTTTTAAAATAATCGCATAGCACTATGTGTACGTCGAAGTAAATGCTGAACTGTAAATTGTGTGTAACCATTGAAAATAAAGTGATTGCGTTAAGTTCAGAGCTGGGCACATTTTCCAAATTCTATTAACAGCAATGTTATCAGCAATGTATGTTTTCGACTTAAGCTAATTGTTACTTTGTGTATGCCCACCACTGCTTAAGCATACATAGCGGTAGCATAGCAAACGATGATCCGGTAAACGTTTCCGTGCTTCCAACTGCCAATCTAGCTGTCCATCTATTTCCATAAAAAGGACTACTTTCAATCAAAGTTTAAAGTCTTTAATTCATTTTCCGATTCAATTTTATGCTACACTAAAAATCAATTAAGCTTACGGCCGGCAGCTTGATTAATTTAGATTTAGATTTGTATCATTCACATACATGCGTATCACTCGTATCACTCAATTAATTCAAACAAAACATTTTTCAATTTCAGTTTTGAATGGTCTAAGAGCACACATAAAACTCATTCAAATTCCGTTACGCATTTTCATTGCTGCTCTTCACTTTACATCAAAGTCTAAAGAAAATTTTCACTTGTGTATCTAAAAGGAGATGAACCAAAAAAAAAAAAAAACACACACACACACTCAGAGCAGCGTATAAGCCAACTTAATTAACTTGAAATAGCTACAAGCAACATTCGGTTTATATTTGATACTCAAAAACTACTTGATTAAATTCTACGAATTTTTTTTTTTTTTTTGGAAAATATTTTTTCGATTTATTGATGTGTGTGCGTGTGTGTGCGTGTGTACTTATGTGTACAAAATGAAGCAATGATGCAAAAAATACTATTTTTTTTTAAGGATTGCATTAAAAAAAACACCCTTTATATTTTACTGAAAATGAAATGTAAATATAAACGTGAAAATTTCTTTGTAGAACAAATAGAAACAGATGCATATGTTTTTTTTTTTTCGAATGCGTTTGGATCGAATCGAATTTGCGGCTAATAATTTATCAAAAAAGAACGAAGTTTAATTTGATTCGATGCTTCTCTGAATTAATATACACTTTAAAATTACTTATAATGTAGAGAGTATTCTGCAATTTAGTTGAACTTGTCTACAAGTCGATTTGTCCGTCTGTCTGGCTGTGTATCATTGTGACTGTCTGTCTGTTGTTTGCTTGGTATATATAATGATATAATAAATACATAGAATAATATCCATTAAAAATGAGTATAGTACAGCTTGGACTTCATGTTCAATAAAATGTTTTTGCTGTTGTTAAATGTTTTTAATATTTTTATGTTTTGTATTACGTGAAAGCAGCTAACATACAAGTTGAGCACAATATTTATCGTGTTTTGCTATTAATAATTGAAAATAAAACTATTTTAATTGAATATTTCATTGCTTTATGACGAAGTTTACCAAAAGTTGCAATGCATTAAAAAATAGATTTAAAAAAATTGTTGCATACTTTTGGCGTAGGCTTCATAAATAAAACGCGAAATGCCTAAATAGCTGGGAAGTACTATGAAGGTAGTATGATTGTAGTTTTGGTCGCATAAAACAAAACTGTATTCTAGGAATTTGGGAAAAGCCGCGAAAATCTTGCGTTTTTTTTTTTTCAACTTTTAATGAAAGTTTTCTGCTTTTTATCAAAGTTTTTTTTTCTTTCACGACAGTAATTATTACTTACTTCCATTTAAATTCAGCTATTTAATCGAAGGCATTTAATAATTCCGACTGCGATCCATAACCAAAAATAGTTCATGGAACCACAGGCAGCACTGTGGGAACGCTCTTAACAGCGCTTATCCATCTTTGTTCCTAAATGCTTGAAGATTTATGTACTTGAGTGCTGTCATCAAACCTGAGGCGTACACTTTCACTATATTCAAAACAGGTGTTACCAGAATTTCTACTATTGATACTTCAGCTGTTAAACCGGTGGTAAAAGTTGTTTAAGACAATAAGTGCCAGTTCTGGCATCACCAACTCGCTGAGGACAAATATTTTTGCTTGCTCGCAATATACACAGTGTGAATTATGCACACTTTAATGGACCAGGGACATGAACTCCTCAAAATACACAGCCCTAAGAAGCATAGCTGGACTAATGACACAAGTAATGCTCAACATCAACAAAATTTGTAGGACAACAAAAATTTGTAAGCTTGAGTCAGCTTTGAAATGACTTACTTTGAAGTTGGATCAGTTGTTCTACTTACTCAGACAAAAAATCTAACAATACGAGGTGTGTTCAAAAGTATCGCATATTTTGTGTTTTTTTTTTTTAAATTATTTATTTATTCATGAATATCTATTTTGTCCCTTTTAAAGTAATCCCATCCCGATAAAATACACCTATGCCAACGTTTTTTCCAATCCTCGAATCATGCCAAATAGTCCCTTTCCGGTTTAGCCCTCAGCGCTTTCTTCGATTTATTTTTTATCTCCTCAATCGACTCGAAACGCGTTCCCCGAAGTGGTCTCTTGAGTTTTGGGAATAGCCAGAAGTCACATGGATCCAAATCAAGCGAATACGGTGGTTGCGGAACGATATTGGTTGGATTTTTTGGCAAAAAAGTCACGAAAAATCAGTACAGTTTACAAAAAAAATCATCATTTTTGGTACCATCCGAGACTTGACACGTTTGAGGCCCAAAAATCGTTCAAAATTGTATTAATTGATCCTTTCGATACGCCAATTTCATCAGCAATGTCTCTCATAGTTAATCTACGGTGTGCAAG